>WYDI02024044.1:164042-205878 GCA_009867235.2 Psittacus erithacus | reverse complement strand
GCTCCAGTGGAAGGTGTCCCTGCCCGTGGCAGGGGTTGGAGCTGGAGGAGCTTTAAGGTCCCTTCCAACCCAAACCAATTCTGTGGCTCAAGCTGATGGGGAATGGGCAGCAGGTTCCTTGGGGCTGGGAGCATCACCAGGATCAGCCCATGGGGATCCAACGTTTCCATCCCTGTGCTAAACCTCCCCAGTACCAGCAGCAACCAGTGCTGCTGCCATCAAATGCACAAAGAAAGCGCAGGGGATGCTCTGGGTGCTGAACAAAGCCAGATTCCAAGGTGAAGCACAGCTGGGGCCAAGCAGGAACTGATCCAGGTGGGGATGATTCCTGGTGGGAATGCGGGGAGCTCACAAGGGCTCCACATAATTGCCAGGGAAGAATCCTGCTTCCTCACCCATGACACCCTCACACCAGCCATCCGAGTAGCGCCGGGTGATGAAGAGGATGGCGCCGGGCTGGAAGGAGAGCTCATTGTCCTTCTGCTGTGTGTAGGGGTACAGGGCCACCACTGGGAGAGGAGGGAGAGAAGGGCCATGGAGCCACCGCAGGGACGGGCAGGAGTAGGGGGACACGAGCAGACCATGGCGCTGCTCTTTGTTCATTACAGCCCCAGGGCAGAGCTGGGCCCTCTGTGCTGTGATTTGGGCTCAACCAAGAGCACCCTGGGGATCAGGGATGGGGGGATCCCCGGTACCTCTCTCCACATAGCTCTCTGGGGCCCAGGGGGGCTCTTCTGCAGCAGGGGGTGGTGGTGGGACCACGTCCTCAAAGTCAGGCAGAGCTGGAGGTGATGGCGGCGGCAGCTCGAGGTCATCGGGAGCTGTAACACCAATGGGGGATGAGGGACTCCATGGGGGGCAGGGCCCAACCACGCTCCCTGTGTCCCCAAGAGTTCCCTGGGATGAGCATCCCCGGGCTCACCTGGGGGCAGCATCTCCAGTGGGAGCAGCTCCGGGTCCCCAGGGAGCGGTGGTGGTGCTGGGATGGCAGCGGCTGGTGCTGGGCATGGTCCTGGCAGGAACGGTGGCAGCGGTGGCGGTGGAGGGGGAGGGATGACGCCTTCACCAGGGGTCCTGCTGGAGCTGGGGGGCAGCAGTGACAGTGTCAGGCTGCCCCCTAAGTGACACTCATTGAACAGACACTCGGCCCATGCCGGGATGGGGGTCACTCCCTGCGGTGCAGGAGATCCTGATGTGCGTGCAAACCCCTTCCCCACCCTGTGCCCCAACCCTCCCCATCAGGGACCCTCTCCAAGGGGATGGATTTGCTCTAGAGACGAGCCCTGTCCAGAGCAGCGCACCCCCAAAGCCCCGTTTGTCATCAAACCCCCTTTGCAGCAGATGGGCAGTGGCTGCCCTGGGCTCTCCTGACCCCCCCCAGGCCCTTTCAGCCTCCCCACAGCATCGGTACCTGATGGAGATAAGCGACGAG
Source organism: Psittacus erithacus (assembly GCA_009867235.2). Classification (NCBI taxonomy): domain Eukaryota; kingdom Metazoa; phylum Chordata; class Aves; order Psittaciformes; family Psittacidae; genus Psittacus; species Psittacus erithacus. Next base: position 204,446 of record WYDI02024044.1, on the reverse strand, counting down.
GATGCAGCGGAGATCTTGCCCTCGGGAACCACGGGCGGCCGGACGGGCTCAGGGACGCGGGTGCTCCTCCTGCGGGCAGAGCAGGCGCTGAGCCCCAGCCTGGCTGCTGGGATGGGGGATGGATCCCCAATGTCCCACATCAAAGCCCCATCCCTGCACCCATCCCCACCCGAGGCTCACCCCAGGGTGCTCGCAGCCTGTACCGATGACTTGGTCCCCTTGCGAGCCAAGGTTCCGGTGCGGGAGAGCTCGGTGCTGTGGTCCTGCGGGCACAGGGAGGCGCGGGGCGATGGCAGCGGGGCCGTGCCCCCCATGCACAGGAAGCAGCACCCTCAGCTCTGCGCTGGGTCCCCCATGGGAGCCACGGAGCAGAAGGAGCCGAGAGAGGCGTCTGCACCGTGGGAATCGCAGCCCCAGCGCTGACACTTCCCCCCTCGGCCCCACGGCGGCTCCGTGGGGACCGAACCCTCCCCCAGCGCCTTCCTGTGCCGGTGGTTTCGGTGCTGGGAAGGGCCCCGTGCGGGTGAGAGTGCGGCTTTGCTGAGCACTGGGGACCGCACTTCCCCTGCGCTCCACTGCGTTGTGCCCCCCTCCCTGGCTGTGCCCAGCGAGCCCCAGTGGGATGAATGGGGGGACACAGGCAGAGCCCCTCATTGAGCCGCTGTGAATCCATCAGTGCAACGCTGGGAACAGTGGGTTCCGGGAGCACCCACCCAAGCCCTCATCGCAGCCCCGGGCCCACCTTTATGCCATGGCCGATGTGGTCCAGGACGCTGAAGTTGAGGGGTTTCCTGTAGTAGGGCTCCAGGCAGGGCGGGCTGGGGGGGGCCACGACCTTCTGGCAGGACGGGAACCTCTTGCTGATGGTCAAAGAGCCGATCTCCCGGCGGGAAACCTTCTCCTTGTGCATCTCAACCCGCTATGGAGACGCTGCTGTCACCACTGCCCCATCCCGGGTCCTCCCCACCTCCCTTCCCAGCCCCATCTGTCAGGGAGGGATTGGGGAGAAGGATTGGGATTGAGCCTGAACTCCACAGCCCAGCCACAGCCACAAGGGCAGATCCTGTTCTGCTCCATCATAAGTGATGCCCTTGATGCCAGCACAGCAGATCTGGCCCTTCCTAAAGCAAGGAACAGGGCAGGGGGATGTGTGAGCCTCAGCCACCCAAAGCTGTTCTCCTGTTGCTGCCGGTGTAATGGCAGAGTCCCATCTCCTCCCGTGGCTGGAAATGCTCCAGGCAACTTCTAAGTGCCAGGAAGAGGGTGGGTGGTGACGGGAATCCACATCCGTGTCCCCAGGCTCCGGGAGGACAAAGCCAACCCCCAGCAAGGGCAGAGTCAGGCCAAGGCTCCATGCCCCATCGCTTCACTTCAGAGGTTTCCCAGGCAGTTCCCATGCGATCCACTGGGATTTGTGAGTGCCCAGACCAGGAGGACACCCCAAAGACCAACAACCTAGCCCCAGATGGACTCATTCCCCCCTGACTTTGGGGGACCATGAAGGACATGGTCTCGCATTTCCACTACAAACTGATGCTGCGGGGTGGGGGGGTGTGGGCTGTGTGTGTGAAAGGCTCTGGAAGACTTTGGGGGGGTCTTTATCCCCCCTGAGCTGCGCAAACCCCCCTTTCCCATAGCCCAACCCCAGCACTGAGGGGTCCAACCTGGGCCACGCAGCTGATGTCGGCCTCCACCTTGCGCAGCTCGGCCGCTCGCAGGTCCAGCAGCCGCAGGAAGGCAGTGGCCAAGCTGCTCACCTGGTAGGAGACGCTGGCCAGGGATTGCGTGCTCAGCGCCATCGTCTCCTCCAGCGCCTGCCGCTGGTCACTGGCCTGCAAAGGAGGGGGGATGCAGGGGGTGGGACGGCCTCGGGGACCTCCACGTGGAGCCACAAGGTCCCTTCCTTCTGCTTTCCAAATGCATCGAACTTCCCCCAGCCCCGGCGGCCGCGCTCGGCTTCCCCAGCACCAGGGATCCACTGATGCCTCCTTGGGATGCTGCTGCTTTGGTACCGTTCCCTTGGGGGCAGCCCAAGGTGCCACCAGCACCACTGGGGATGGCGGCTCAGAAGCCCAGGTTAGAATGGGTTGGGTTGAAGGGACCTTAAAGCTCTTCCAGCTCCAACCCCTGCCATGGGCAGGGACACCTTCCACTAGAGAAGCTTGCTCCAAGCCCCTGTGTCCAACCTGGCCTTTAACACTGCCAGGGATGGGGCAGCCACAGCTCCTCTGGGTCTCATCATGTTTCCACTTCAGCTCCACTCCGGTAGCTCCAACACTTCAGGAGCAGCCTCGGGGTCTGGCTTGAGCCTATTTCATCCCAAAGATCCCCATCCTTCCCTCAGCTGGGGCCAGGGAGGAGGGGGACGCTGGTGGTAGCAGTGCTTCACATATGCTGTGTGCGCACAAGCACTCGAATCACCTTCACACTGCCAAGAGGCACCCCCAAACCCTTGGGGACAACAGGGCTGGCATCACAGGGGGATGATTCCCTTCATCCCAAACCCGCACTGGGAGCTGAGCACAAAATCCACTGTGGAGCAAGAGGGGGAACTGAGGCACGAGAGAACCCCAAGCAGCAGCACCATGCGTTGGGTAAGGGTCACTCAGGTTCCCATCTGCAACGGTAGAGCCTTCCTATCATCCCCCAGAGACCACCCACCCCTCCAGCGCTGCCGGCATCACCCCAGTACCAGCCCCAGGGCTCATTGCAGCTGGTCCCGTTCCCCTCACCTGCAGGTAGTTGCTCTCGCAGTACTCGGCCACCCTTTGGAGGTTGCAGTGGTGCTCGCGCAGGACCTGCCGCCCCGATGGGATGTGCTGCTGCAGCTGCTCCAGCTCCGCCATGGTGCGTGCTCTGCTCCCACTTCCTCCCCGGCGCCGTGGTTTGAAGCCCGCGGCCGTGCTGACGCAGGGCCCCAGGGCGCCGCTGTGGCTGTGGCCCCACACAGGGCACCCCAAGGGCCTGGGGCCCACCTCGGTCCCCGTCACATCACAGAGAGCTGGGGAGGAAGCCTCAGCCCCACGAGGGACGTGCGGGGGTCACGGCAGCGGCAGCAAAGGATGTGAGTCATGGACCGAAACCCACCCTGACCCCTGTGTCTGCCAGCGCGTCCATGCATTGCTGCTGGTGTGCGGCTCAGCCAGGCAGGGCCATGCCCCTTCCCATCGCCTCTACCAGCCAGGCAGGAGATGCAACCAAAGCCACTGCTCAGCACCACCGCAGGCACGCAAGGACGTGCCAAGTGCCCCCTGTGAAGTGTCCGTCCTCCCCTTGCCGGGACAGCGCATCCTTTACTGACCACGGCTCACAACCCTCTGGGGAGCCCGGGCAGGAAATTCCCACTTCTCCAGTGCTTGGAAATCCCTCTCCTCCTGCAGGTGCTTCCTTGGGCCCTCCCCTGCTCTGTCCTCAGCCCCAGCGCCTCTGCAGCAGCCAGACAGGAGCTAAACCCATGTCAGGGCTTGGCCCTTCCTGAGCCTGTGGCCCCACCAGCACAGGGATGAGGGAAATGATGAGTCTCCTTCAGCTCCTCACACCCTGGAGGACCAAGAGCTGCTCGCAGCCCCCAGTGAGGTCTCCTGGCCTCAGTTCCTCTCCTCTTCCTCCCCTTCTCAACTCAGGGAAAGCTGCTCCGACTCCCTCTGCCCCAGCCAGGGCAGGACACGGGGCAGGAGGCCCCATTCCTGGCAGTGTTCAAGGCCAGGCTGGACACAGGGGCTTGGAGCAAGCTGCTCCAGTGGAAGGTGTCCCTGCCCGTGGCAGGGGTTGGAGCTGGAACAGCTTTAAGGTCCCTTCAACCCAAAACAGGCTGGGATTCTGAGACTCTATGACACAGACACCCATGACAAGGGTTCAAATACTTCCTCCCCCATCCTCACCCTCCCCACAGCCCCACCACCGATTACCCTGGGCTTTGAGGCTAATGCCCAACACCTGACCAGCTTATTCTCCTGAGTCTATTATCAGCTTAAGGACCAGAGACATCTGCTCTCTACCACCTTCCTGCAGAGCTGAAGGAGTCCTCAAGCCTGGAGCAGGAGAGCAAGACCACAGCCAACAGCATCTCCCTTTGGATGGGTCTCTGAGTGTCTCCACTGCTGAGAAGGGCAGCCCCTCATCCCCAGAGGTGAGTGACTCTGCTCCCTCCAGGTACACATCGCATCGTGGGGTCCCCCTGGTTTAGGTCAGTACCATGGCTGTGCTGTGGCTTTTGCCTATGCTCTGCTACATGCACCTCCTGGGGCACCGATGGGGAGAGGAGCAGCCATAAGCAGCCACAGAAAGCCAACAGGGTCTGGGACACACCAGGTTTAAAGCCCAGTTCTAAGATGAGAACAGATCTCAGGACAGGGCAGCTTGTGCAGGCATCTCACACAGCCCTTGGATGGGCTTTTCCAACCTCCATGGCCCCAGAATCTTCCAGTAGCAGCCAGCAATGCCTCTGGGTGTAAACAGGCAAGTTCAGAGCAAGGAAGGGGCCATAATCAGCATTATCTGGGGGGGAAAGCACTGATCAGGAAGGTCTGGTTTGCAAACCAGGTTCTCTTACAAGGCTCCAGCTCTGACAGCCCAAAGGCAGCAGCATTTTTCCAGGCTCAGCCCTATTCAAGTGGTCACCTCATGGCTTGGGGAAAAACTCTGCGGTAGCAAAGAGCTCTTTAGAAACCAGGCTGGATCCTCCTCTGCTGCCCTCAAAGTGATCAGTCACACTGCCTGCTGAGAACAAGGCAATGGCAATTTGGTTACAGCAGACAATACAAGAAGGGCTTTGAAAGGTGTCTCCTGCCTTTAAAACCTTATAAAGGTTTTCCTTCAGCTTCAGCCCGTCTCTCATTGCGGGAGGAGCTGAGACATCAGAGGCATTTGCAATACCAATAGGGCTGAAGCAATGGTGCTAATGTGCCTTAGGAGAAGCTCAGCTATACACTAATGAGCTGTTTCCCTGTGCTTACAGGGCAAAATGGCTCAGGACATGACAGAGAAGGAGCTGCTGAAGATGGAGCTGGATCAGCTGAAGAAGGAGGTGAAGAACGAGAGGCAGATGGTGAGTCCTGAACTAAAACACAACGGGGCCCTTCCTTGATTGTGCTGCAAAGGAAAAGAACCACAATCCCTGCAATTAAACCTCCAACAGGCAGCAGCATGTGCACTCACAGCTCCCCTCGAGGCAAACAGCCCTCGTCAGGCTTAGCTCTGTGTCCCTCGACCCCAAGGGGTGCCCCCAGCACCATGGGGATGCTCCTGAGGACACCCCACACTGGGTGGGATGTTCACGGCCATGGCTCCCCTCTCCTGGCTGCACAAACGGGTTTGCAGGCAGCTCTGCCATGAGGATTTGATCCCGTAACTCCCATGGAATGTCTCCTTCCTTGGCAGATCTCCAAGACTGGCAAAGAGCTCAAGGAGTACATCGAGTCCATGGCAGGAGAGGACCCACTGCTGAAAGGAGTTCCCGAGGACAAGAACCCCTTTAAAGAGAAGGGTGGCTGCACAATAAGCTGATCCCGCTGCTGCTGTCACCACTGGGCACAGGGATGCTCCCATGTGCAAGCCAAGACTGTCCAAACCTGCTTTCCCTGTAGTGTGCCCTCGGCACTGGGGAGTCCAGAATCCAAGCGTAGTGCATCTAAGGGCCAGCAAAAGAAGCAAACCAAAGAAGAAACTCCCCCATTACCCCACTGTCACGGAGATGAGGTTCAGCAGCCAGCAAGGCACCGGCTCTCATGCTCCCAAAGCTCAGCTGCAGTCAGTTTCCTGCAGGCAAAACTTCTGCATTTTGAGCAGGCAGCAGCACACTGGCTTTAACGAAACCACGGAGCTGGGTTCAAGCAGCCCAGGTCTGGAGCTGAGCCCCACTTGCTGCAGCAGGTCCTTGCCCAAGTCAATTCCTCTCAGTGTATCAGGCACAGGAGGGGTAATTCCCACTGCTCTGAGGTCAAACCCTTGCTTCATCCCCTGGAAACCCCCTGGCAGCCATGGGAATGCAAGCCCAGGTCCTGCTTGTGACCACTGGGGCTCTGGGCGCTGCTTCTGCTTCCCATCACCTCCCTGCTGCTGCCACCACCAGGCCCCATAAAGCGGCAGAGGGGCTGCAGAGCCCCATCCCACCATGTCCCAGCATTGAGGGGGATGACTTGGAGCAGGCTGGGGTCAGCAGCTCCTTGGAGCAAGCAAGGCAGGACTCACCAAGCCCTAAGCTAGCAGTGCCAGGCTAGGATCCTCCTGCTTCCAAGAGCAAATCTCATCCCCTGCTTTATAGAAATAAGCCAGCTTCTGTGTTCTGGAGGGTGATACTTCAGGGAAGAGTTCTGGGGCCCTTTGGGTTTTCTTTTCTCATCCATCACAGCTACGTATGATCTTTGGGGAGAACACTTCAAAATTTGCCCAACCTTTTTTATTTCAGCTCTTTTTATTTGCAGCTCTTCTTATTTCTCAGCGTCCCTCGGGTCCTGTCCCACTTCTGCTTCATGCCAGCCCACCTCTGACAGCACAGCGGTTCTCAGAGCCCAGACCTGCTCAGCTCCACACATTCCATGGCAGATTCAGACCCAAACTCAAGGCAGGGGCAAACCTCTTTCATCCGGGGCTTGGGAAGAGGTGATGGTGCAGCAAGTACCTGTTGGGAAGGGCAGTGGGTGGATCACAATGTTGAGGCTCCAGGAGCACATGGAGATGGGCCTGGCCCTCAATTCAGTGGTGGGCTTGAAGGGAAACTGCTGTCAACCCCACCTAGAGCAGCATTTTCCTGCCTGCTGGGCCATGGCTTAGTCCCATCCATGGCCAACCCTACTCAGCACCACCTATGGGACCCCTTCAGCCCCAGCAACGCCCCCAGGATGGGGGTTTCGTGGCAGGGACTGCCACAAGGAAGAGGCTTTTCCTCAGGTGGGGTCCCCACCGCTCCCTGCAGCAGCACCGGCACTCACCGACCTCCCCAGCCAAAACCGCCCAGAACAAGGCGGTTTTGTTCTTTCCTGCAGACGATAAATAAACCCACCAGCTCCACCGCGGCCTGTCTTTCCTGCGGCGCCATGGGGCAGGGGTGGAGAGCGGCTTCACCGGGCCCAGCGGACCGCCAGAGCGGCGCTGCCTGGGCTGCGGGCCGATAACCTGAGCGCGGCCGGGCCTCCTGAGGGGACTGACCCGTTAATTGGCGTTAAACGGCTGGAAACGTGCGTCAGAGACGTTAAGCCGCTGCTGAAAGGATTCGGGACGCTTTAGGCCCCAATGGCGTATTGAGCCCGGGCCGCGCTGCCCCACAGTGCGCAACAGCGACCCAGCACCACCCCGCTCCTACGCTCTAATGCGGCGTCGCTTCACCGCCAGCGGGGGGAGGCGGGGCGGAGGGAGCTTCCAGCCAATAGCAGCGCTGGGACGTGGGAGTGACAGCCCGCAAAGCCAATCAGCGCTGAGAGCTGAGTTAGCGCTCCCCGCCCTCAGCACCGGCCCGCCTCTCTTGCGCATGCTCAGTCAAGAACCGGCGCCCCCGCACAAAATGGAGCCCGGCGGGTGCCGGGGGTGGGATGGGTGCTGGCGGTTGTCTCCCGTTTGCCCTCCCGCCTCGCCCCGCTTCACGTCCGCCTCCGTTGCGTTACCGGAACGGCGGCGGAGGACGGCAAAAAGAACACGAGGTCCCACCGAGATTTGAACTCGGATCGCTGGATTCAAAGTCCAGAGTGCTAACCATTACACCATGGGACCGCTGCGTAGCTTATGTATCCCTGCGCTCTCACTGTACCTCAGTACCCGATGCTGTCCTGATGCTCGGTCCCGTTATCCCGCTGTTGCGACGATGGGATTCTGCTTCCTACCCCTGCCTTCCCTCTTCGGTACCCACAGCGCCCGTTCCCCGCCGTGGGCAGGCTCCGGACCCCCCCCGGGAGGGGTCCGGTGCCTGCAGCCGCTGTGCTGCACATCCAGGACACAGCCGCACCTCCCCTCCATCACCTCCGGGATAGAGAATGACATCAATTAGTCCTTAAAACCCCGTTAAATCACGATATCTGTCCCGTTTGGATGCTACTGGCCCCGAGGACAGTCTGGAGCATCCTCTGGGATGACTCCGAGCTTCACCGCTGCTGCCTGCGCTCAGTCATCGCCAAACCTCAACACGGATTTTGCCCCGTTTATTTGGTTTTTCCCTCCATTTCTCCTTTATTTTTCCTCGACTCACTCTTTTATTTTCCCCATTTTCCCTTTATTCATAATTTTTTCCTCTATCCCACCCTTTTCCCCTCCTTTATTTATCAATTTTTCTCTATTCCCCCTTTTCCCCTCCATTTCCCACTTTTCTCCCTGTTTCCCCTTTAACTCTATTTCTCTTCTATTTCCCTTTTGTTTTCCTCTTTTCCCCTTTATTTCTTGATTTTTCCTCCATTTCTCCTTTGTCCCTTCATTTTCTTCTCACTGTTTTCCTCCATTTCCCCCTTTATTTCTCCTTTCCTCCCCTTTATTTCTCATATCTTCCCCTTTATTTCTCTTGTCTTCCTCTGTTTCCCCCTTCATTTTTCTATTTCCCTCCACTCATTTCCTCTATTTGTCCTCCATCCCCCCTTTATATCTCTATCTTTCCTGTAGCCCTCCTTTATTCCTCTAGTTTGTATTTCCTCCTGTAATCCTCTATTCTTTCCTCTATTCCCCCCTTTATTTCCTCTTTTCCAGCCCCTACCCCCGTACAAACGCACACAAACACCGTGGAGGGTTTTTTTTTGCTCATTTGTCTTTTTTTTCCTCTTTATTTCTCAATGAAACAGTGGAGTGAAGCGGTTTGTGGCAAAAAAAGAAACCAAACCAAGAAGAAAAAACAACCTCGCTGGAAGAGCAACGGAGCCCACGTCCATCCAAAACCCCAACTCCACATCCAAGCCAACAAACTGCCTCACGCGAGGGACAAGACAGGGATGAGAAGGGGAAAGGAGGAGAGGAGAGGGGGGAAAAGGTGAAAAGAAACCAGCTGAAAAGAGGGAAAAACAATTCTCAACACAGGAAAGTACAATTGAGCTTCGGAATAGCCTCAAGTTGCATTGGGGTGGCTGCCGGGAGGAGCAGCACCCTTGGGTGCACCTGGCCGGTGAATGAGGAATGGGTGCTCCCAGTGATGTAGAGTGATGCAGCACCCCCAGTTCAGCTCGATCCCTGCCCCATGCTGCCACCAACCCCAACAAGCCACTGGAAAAAGAAGGAAAACCAGCCCATCGCTTGCAATTCCCACAGCAAAAGCCAGGCTTGGACCAGGCTGGGGAAGCAAGGAGGATGGAGGTGCACTGCTATGGAAGTACTGCTATGGAAGAAGGAAATAGCCAAGTTCTAAAGGAAAAAAGGAGGTCATGGAAGACTGAGCATTCAAAAGAACATCAGTCACAACCCAACATTTTGGACTGCTGAGGTCTGGAGCTTTTATAACCAACGACCACTTTCAAGTGAAAAAGAAAGCCCATAAATTCTATTCTTAAAGAACATTTTTCTTTGGAAAAAGAGAGTATTTATTTTTTTTTTCTTGTTTTTTTTACTTTTTTTCCCCTAAACTACAGCCTGTGGAGTTGCCACTACCTAGGTTTCCATCTACTGGCGCTAAGAGGTAGATAAAACAAAAATGAATTGGTTATATATAAGGTTGTGCCCCCCAGGTTTGATGTGAGGTGAAGCTGGGGGGCTCCACGGGCATCGGCCCCTTGAGGTTCTCAGGAATAGCTCAGACTTCCTCTGGAGCCACCCTAAAATCAACTGGGCCGCAGGAGGTGGCAGTGGCACAGGGAGGGGATGGGTTTGGGACAGTTTTCCTCCTGAAGTCAAGGAATTTGATCCCAAGATGAATCCAGATGCGCTTTGAATGAACCAACGTGATTAACTGCTGGGTAGCGAACGCTCACGCCAATTACAGCCACGTGAAGGATAACTTTCTGCCCTGATTCCAGTCAATCCTAATGATTTCCCAGGATGATCTGCCAACAGCGATGGGAGAGCCTGGCAAGCCCAGTGCCGTTCCCTGCCTCCCATCCTGCCAAAGCCATGCTCCAAATCAGCCCTTCCTCACTTTGAAACATCAGCAAACTCTTTCCCATTGGATTTGATGCTGCTTTACCAAGCCCATTTCCCAAACTGGTCCAAAACCAAAGAGCTTCAGTCCTGTTGTATGTTCTGACTCTTGGGGCTGAAATTATTAACTAAATTGGGGGTTTTTAAAGCAAAAATAATCCCTTTCGGTGTCAGCTTGTGCTGATCTGCAGCACCCAAATGCTTTCCATAGTTCATAACTCACTGCTCTGCTGCATGAGTGGGGACAGGCTGCTGCTGTGGTCCAGCAGAGCATCCCACTGCTGTGGTCCAACAGAGCATCCCACCACCACCAATCAGAGGTATTCAGACAACTAAGGAATCCTGTAATGCACAGTAAAGCAGCAGAGATCAAACTCACACCCAAGTCAACCCAGGGCTGACATTTCAAGGGGTCCAACTCAGCCACTGTCCCACCCCACCACATCCCCGGCATCCTGCAGAGCCTTCCTCATTCACTCTCCTCTTCCAGCACACAGCTCTCCCTAACAGCCAGGACACCAAAACTGCCCCCATCAGCCAGGAGGGTCTCTGCTGAGCTTGGGGGTGCCAGAGGCCAGATCCTGCCACGGGAGCAATAAGGGACCCCCCGTTCATCCCTGGGGACCTCCCATCAGCTCTGAGGTAGTTTGCATGTGTGTGTTTCCAGCTCGCAGCACCTGCACGGTCTCCATACTAAAACTGCTGATTTTAGAGCCTTGGGCTGGTTTTGCTCCGCTCTGGATCTCATCCACCATCACCAATGAGTTAACAAAAGGAAATGACATTAAAATCAAAACACAAAAATAAGGTGAAAAGCTGATTCAACCAAACAGGGACGCATCTCTCTCTTCCCCAATACAAAGCCACCACTGGGCATCCCAAATCCATTCTAGTTACTGCCAAGCACTTGATCTGAGGCCGCTTCTCAAGCACCAGGTACCTGGCCCATGGCCACCCACCTCCAACCAGCAGATCAAAGCCCCCCGAGCTTAAGCACTGCTAATTCCCTCTGCTCCCAGAGCCAATCCATAGCCAAATCCAGCCCTTTGACTGGGAAAGACTCAGCACGGCACAGCCCGAGCCCAGCGCTTTAGGAGGATGCTGAAATACATCCGTGCCCCCAGGAGAATACACACTTCACAGGATCACACCGATTTCATCCAAATGAAACAAAACAAAGCTACAACAGAAAACAAAAGATGTTAAAAACGACCAAAAGAAAACCAAAAGGAAAAACCAACCTAAGTAACCTAAATTCTCCCCAAATAAGAAAATTCCAAACCTATCAAAGCCTATGTTGTGTGGAGCAGCAAGGGGCAGGGAGGGAAGACCTACACCAATAAGAACTTAACTTAAAGAAGTCTTCAACTGTCTTAGAGCAAGTCTGCCTTTTTGATCTTTGCTTTTCCAGAGCCTAGAAACCATTCCCAATAGCAGGAGCTTCACAAAGGTGTTTCTGGCTGGCACTCATTCACTATCTAACTTTCCCTCCTTGCTTCTTCTCGTTCTGCACTAATGCAATAAAACCAAACCCCCAACCTAAGGCCCAGGAAACAGAAAATGAACCTTTCAGGCAGTTTCTTTCCAATATTTACAATGGATTTTCCTCTAAGTTTGACTCCATCAAACCCTTCCCCATGCATCAGCCAGGTCAGGCTGCAGGGAGGGAGCATGGTCCAGGCAGCGCTGCCAAGCCCATGGATGCTCTTAATGGCTAAGAAAACATTTAGAGCTTGGAAGAAAAGAACCATTGGATTTGGGGATTCGTGTGTTCCTTTTCCTCTCTTTGCCTCCAGCTGCATGGCAAAAGAAGCCTCCAAGAGCATTAAAATGAGGTGAACCCCTAAATCCAAGTCTCTCCATCACATGGTGGTGGCTCGTTCCAGCGATGCTTTGCACAGGACACAACACCAGGAAGCACCAAGTGCTTCCAAGACATAAATTAGCCCATCGGCACACCAGCCCTATGAGGTAGGAGAGCAGCATCACCTCGGGGGAGAAACTGAGGCACAGAGAAGCACTTGCTTTCCTTTTCAACCCTGTTCCCAACCCTGCCCAGAGGCTCCCTATGTCCACTTAAAAGCTCTGCATCCTCCTTCCCCCATGGAGAAGGATGTTTCAGGATCCCCTCATGCACCCCAGGATGGGGCAAGGGCTGGGGCTGCTCCTTGCTTATGGGGAAGGAAAATAATTGCAATGAAAAATAAGGTTAAAACCAGATTATCTCTGCTGTGATCAAAACAAGGCAGAGAGGAGCCGACGGCACCGCTCACCGCTCCATATGGAAATTCCCCCTCAATTACCTATATGAGGTACAAAGACAGCAGCTAAAGGAGCTACTGTGGGACCAGGGATCCTTCCTGCTTGCTTTTGGGGTTCACTCCCATTATTTTTTCCTGCTTATTCTCTCCATACATGATCCAGGGCTCGCTCAAGTCTCCTGCCACCCATCTCATCCAGCTGTGCCAAGGATCCCAGTTTATCCCACTTTTGCTCTTCCCAGCTCAGCTTGTCTCCAGAGAAAGATGGGAGAAGCTTGGAAACATCTTCCTTACTGCAAATCACTTTATATATATAAATAATTTCCCTAAGGAAAACAAAGAGATCCCCCTTGAAATAAGCACCAATCACTCCTACATTACGGCACCGGGACCAGCTTGGGGGTGGGAAAAGCATCCAAGATTTCCCTGAATCATCAGATTTTAGGTCATCTTCTCACTGCAACACCCACATTGACAGGACTGGGGGTGCTCAGGAGTGGGATTTGGGGTGTTTTGTTGGGGTTTTGTGATATTTTCCTTATCAATGATACAGCTTGAAGCACTTATCAGAATCGCTTGCTGTTGGAAAAGACAATTCTCATCCCAAAGTCTGAACACACTGTTCTGTGCAAGGCTGGAATTAAAGGAAAAAGGGGGAAAAAAAAAAAGGAAGTAGGGAGTCACAGATTTCAAGCAATAAAACTGGTTTTTCCCAGGAGAAATGCCAGGTTTCCTAAAAAAACCAGAGAAACCAATGAGGAAAACCCCATGGAAGCCCCTCTGCCATCGTATCAAGGGGCAGGAGCTGCTGCCAGGGTGCTGCCAAACCTGAATTTTGCTCTTTTGAGGCCAAATTTATGGGAAAATCCAATAAAGGGTCAGCGCTTCCCTACTGGAGCTGGGCAGGATCCCACACTCGGCTCCTGCCCCAAACCTCTCAATGGGAGAGGTGCGGGTGCTGGGATGAGGATGGCAGCACTTGATCCATTACAAACCCTTTATATTTAACCCCCATTCAAGCAAGGACCATTTACCTGCAGGTGAAAAACAGCAGATGGGACTTTAAAAACCCACTAACCCAACCCTGGGAACCTTTCAGAGCAGGTAGAGAGGTTCAGGCCCATTGGTCCTCAGGATTGGATCCATCTTCCCTCTCCTCTATGCATCCATATTAAAACCGTGGCTCCCGTTTTTTTATAGTTCTTTTTCCTCACTTTTTTTTTTTCCTTTTTTTTTCCTTTTTTTTTTTTCTTTTCCTCGTTTAAATTCATTTAATCCTCGGTAAAACGGAGGCAAATCTCTGTCAAATACTTAACAGCATCATAGTGGAGAAGATGGTTTCGACGCTGCCTCCGTGGCAACCCAGGAGGCCGATTCATTTGGGTTCCGGGATATATATATATATAAAGATATATAAATATATAGATATATATATATGGCTTCCAAGTGTTTGTATAAAAATGGCCTGAGCTGGTGTGGTTTCGATACCAGCAAACCCCTTGTACCCCACTTTGCATAGTCAATGCTGCCTAGGAGTCCATCCTTGCATCCCGGGAGTGGAAGAGTTCTGATCCCAAAGCTCTTTCGTACTTTGATTTCACGCTTGAGAAAAGGCCTTTTGCAGGCAGTGGCAGGTTTTTGGTGGGTTTTTCTCACTGGAATTAATTCCCAAAATAAAGAAACAAAAAAAAAGAAAAAAAAAAGAAAAAGAAAGAAATTAAGTTTTTTTTCCAATCGAAAAAAGAATTGGTGGCTGTGATTTATCCAAGGTCTCGAAGAGTCGCGACATGTGACAGCCCTTGTGTCGTGCTGACATTCATTCCATGGCATGAAAAGACCAGAAACGTAAAGAAGAAGCTGCTGCCATCTTTTCCACTATGAAATTCCTGTCGTTCTCCATAGAGAGCTCATAACACTCGGCTTTACCTGCACGGCACTCCTGGCTCAGAAGAAATTCTCCAACTTAACTTCTCTGTTTTTCATTAAAAAAATAAAATATTCAAGACTATTCAACGCCTTTTATATAAAATATCAGCAAGCCCCAAAGCAAAAACTAAACGCAAGAAAAAAAAACACAAAACACCAAAAACATCCATTGCTGAGGTAATGTCATACCTTGAGGTAGCTTTTTTTTTTTGCTTTTCTCTTCTTTTTTTTCTTTTTTTTCCCGATTTTTTGCCTTTTTTGTTTTTTTGGGGGGGGGGGGTGGGTGATGACAGCGGCGGCGTTGTTCTCTCAGTGCTCAAACGCACAGCGATACCTGGCCTGCCCCCTCCTCCCTACGCCTCCCTCTTGTTGCGATGGGTTCAAGGACAAGACCTGCTGCCACCTTCCCTTCTCAATGGAAGCCACCCGTCTTCCTGGCCCGCTGCGTTGTGCAAGCTGGGCCTTGGATTCGGAGGAGGAGCCCAGGAAAAGGGTGGCTGGAGCGGGAAGGCTGGTCTCCACTTGGGAAAATGACTGGATCAAAGCACCAGGTTGAGGTTGGTTCCCAATTCCCTCCTTTTAGCTGCAAACTGGCTCACCCAGAGTTACTCCCAGGTCTCTTCCCACCCAATGCGTGGGATCCAGCATCATCCTCTCCCTACAATGAATCCAATGTTGCTTTCCCACCCTCCCGCTCCAATGTATGGGGGAGAAAAGGATCAATGTAAACCCACATTTTGGCTGGATTTGCAGTGGAAAAACCACGCTGTGGCTGTCCCACCATGGAGACGAGCCCTTCCCCTGCCTGGAAGAGGCGATGGCAGCAGTTACTGTCCCTTCCAAAGACTCACTATTCAAACCAAATCATTCCAATAGATCTACAATAGCAAATCCACATAAGAGTGACGGGAATCAGTAACCATCTTACATTCGCTTGATGTGTATATTTGGTATCGTCTCATGAGAACAGTGATTCTTACTGCAGAAAGGAGGGTGGTGGGGGGGTTGTTCTTTAAATAATGAAAAACTGAGAAATATACCCCAAATGTACCCAAATTCAAGACTCTTCCCCCACCCCCCCCCACTTGGATTGATTTGGACAAAGGGGTTGGAATGAGATGATCTTTAAGGTCCTTTCCAACCCAAACCATTCTCTAGGATGCAATAGCCCCAAGGGAGGTCACTCATAAGAAGACTCCCTACGTGCTTCCTCAAAATCCCCAGAGGCTCCGATGGGATTTTGGGGCACAAACCTCCTGTTCCAGGAGGGGAAACCAAGGCTGCACCAAAGGAACTGGGCAGCAAAGCCAAGTCCCCTGCACTGGGCACCTCCTTACTCAACCCTCCAATCCCCCAAACCATTCTGCATGTGTTTAGCTCCCATCATCTAATTACTAAAGAGCTGAAGGTGAAGTCAATGTTTCCTACCAAGCAGGGGTGGGTTTTTTGCCTTTCTCTCTCTTTTTGGTGGTGTTTTTATTGCTGTTGCTTGAAGGGAAGAGGGAAAAAGCAAAGGTGCTTCCTCAGCCCTTCCCTTCCCCAGGCCATCTGCCTCATCTCTAGCTGGTACCTCCTCATGGAGAAAAATGGTCACTTGTTCCACTCCTGCCATTATTTCACAGGCTTCAAAGGAAAGAAAAATACTAATAATAATGAAAAAAAAAAAGAATCTTTCTTGAAACTGACCCAAAAATGAGAAGAAACATTCAAAAAACTGCAAGGGGCAAAAAAAAACATCCTGGGAAATAGAGGTGCTCTCCTGGTTTCTAAGGCTCTACAAGGCACTGCACTGCAGGCAGCACAGGCAGGAGGAATCCTGCCCTCCTGCCTGCCGGTGGTTCGGAGGCTGGAGCGGTGCAGAGCTCCCAAGGGACTCAAATCCATTTGGTGCTAACATGAAGGGGGGGGGGGATATTTCTTTTAATTATCACTTTTTAGCCCACAATGGATCTTGTTACCAACGAGGGTTGGTAAAAATCCACCGGGATTTCTCTTCCCAAAACTACAATTAACTGCTCCAAAAGGCTTAATGCCACCCTGGGAATATCCAACCAGCTGCAGGAGGGAGGGAGGGGAGACGCAGCCACTGGGCTGGGATGGGAACCTCCAGAGGCTACTTAAATGAGAGGGTGAATGCTGCACCCATGAAAGGGGACTCAGCTTCACCATCCCCGGGTGCCTGGTACCGCGCCGGCCTCGGCATCGCTGGCACACAGCAGCACCTCTCACTTCATTTAAGTAGCGGTCCTGGCACGTGGAGCTGAAAATGGATCCAATGGTTTTCCTTACCCTAGCCATCTACCTCGGAAGCCAATCAAACTGCCTTTAATCTCCATGGGTTAATGAAAAGTTAGCATCTGTCTACGGTAACTGATTCCCAGCCACTCTTAAGCCTGGCATTGGCTTGTTCCGCTTTTCCCGCTGGTGTCGGTGCTGCTCTTATTTCCTCCGTGCTTGTGTCTGACCGCTCTGTCCCTTCTGCTGCTGCTGCTTCACCTGGGCCAGGATGTCCCGGATCTTGCGCTGAGCCATCTGCGGATGAGAAGAGCAAAGAGGGGAGCAAAGGGACAACGCAGGTGAGACCCCAGGGGCATGGCCAATGGCTCCGCTTATTGTGAAAGGTCACAGAATCTCAGCCTGGTTTGGGTTGGAAGGGACCTTAAAGCTCCTCCAGCTCCAACCCCTGCCACACGCAGGGACACCTTCCACTGGAGCAGCTTGCTCCAAGCCCCTGCATCCAGTCTTTTCCAGGCTGAACGAACTCAAGCACATCAGATGCTGCAGTGTTCAGCAGGGCCGGGTGAAGTGGCTCCTGCCAATCCCTTCCTGCCCTCTTTTCAGAGTGCTTTCCCCCAGAAGCTGGATTTGGAAGGTCATGCCCCACGTACACATGCACCGTCGCCAGCTCTCCCTGCTTCCCCTACCACCACACCATCACCCATGGCATAAAGCACAGCTCAACCATCACCCACTTCCGCAAACACCATCGGGGAAAAAAAGCCTCCAACAGGAGGATACACGCATGGGCACAACCCCATACGAGCCACCAGAGAATCCACCATCACTTGCACAGGAGCTCCCCGAGCTGTACCTGGCTGGCGTAGAAGTGACCAATGATCTTCACAATGACCTGCTCGTTCTCATCAGGGGTCTGGTCCCGCGGCACCACCACCTCTGCTGCTGTTAGGTTCTGCAGCTCATTGACCTGTGGGGAAGGGGCAGAGATCCCAAATCCAGTCACTGTGCGGGAAGGACAAGCCTCTCCAGGAAATCCCGGCCAATCCTATGGGAAACCTGCCCTAGGCACTGGCATAGAGCAGCCACCCCCCCCCCCGGGACATCCCTCCCCAGGGTGCTCCCATCCCAGCAGCGCTCCTGCTTACGGTTTTGCCCCCTTTGCCAATGACCCTGCCCGCAGCTGAGGCGGGGACCCGGATGTGCGTCTCCAGCTTCACTTCTTCCTTCGGTCCAAAGAAGTTCTCCTCCTTCAGCTTCCCATAAATCCTGCCTTGTGCCTGGGAAGAGGAGGGAGCACATCAGGCATCACCCGAGGTGTCCCACACCCCGCGCCATGGGACAGCTTCCCACCACATCCCAGTTCCTTGGGCTTTTAAACCAGCTCATCCCCTGGGAGAGCTGCTGCTGGGTTTACCCAGCCACAGACTGGGAGGGGGTCAGAACTGGGGTGGGTGACCACCCTCCTCTGCCCTTCCCAGCTCCATGGGGCAGCAGAGAGGGACACCCTGAATCCCCACAGTGACAACAGCACAGAGGGAACCTTGAACTGAGCTTCCGGAGGGCCCGTGATCACCACCATGCGCACTTTGGAGTCTGGCGTCTCTGGAGGAGCAATCTGCAGGGGGAAGAGAGATGGTGGCTGCGGTGGGGAGCAGCACAGGCAGGTGGCCATTGCCCTCCCTTCCCTGCACTGCAGGACTGGGTCTCCAGCCTCATCATCTGGGCTTTTCCAGTGGTTTTCCCGGCCCAGAAAGGTCTCCCCCATGAGACAACCCTACCTTGATAGAGGCACTTGCGAACCGGGAGAGCTGCTTGATGTGCTGACCCTTCTTCCCAATGATGGCACCAACCGCCTGCGCGGGGATGAAGACGTGCACCGTCTCCTGCTCCGGAGGCTGCGGGTACAGAGCTCAGTGCCACCACAGGGATCAAGGCTCCAAGTCCCCTCCCAGGTGATGCCCACACACGCAGCAGTGCAGGGCTGAGGCACTGTTGGGTCTGAGCAGCATCTCCACTGCATACACAATAGTTTGAAAGACCAGATCCTGCAGCCAGGCCGGACCTGACCTCCCGCTGACAGCAGGGGATGCTGAAGACATCGCCCTCACCATCACAAGGGCCTGGAGGTCCCCGAGCTGGAAGCAGGAGCAGTTTTGCTGCCTGGTGTTCACCTACCATAAAGGAGCTGTATGGCGCGGCCCCAGAGACGCTGCTTGGTGGTGGAGGTACCGCATTGGAGGAGGCAGGGAAGAGGCCAACAGCAGCCAAGTTAAGGCCAGGGATGAGGTGAGATTGCAACTGAGGGCGAGATGAGAGAAATGGGTGTTGCTTTTACCAGGGCATCCTCCTGCAGAGCTCCCTTCAGCTGGAACACAGGGCAGGACAAACCCCACTCACACTCATGGCAGCCACATCGTTCTCATAGGCTTCCCTCACTTTCTTCATGATCTCCTGCTCTGCTTTGCAGCAGTTCTCAATGGAGCCCTTCACTGTGATGGTCCTTTCGGGGTTGTACAGAGTCAGGTCCTGCAAGCTGATGACAAAGACACCATCAGTGCCCAAACCAGGCAATCAAACCAGTGGGTCCTGAGCTCTGCAGCCCTGGAGGGATGGGGAGAGGATGCTGAAGGGACAGGAAGGGGAATATAGACAACACAAAGCCTGGCTTCCCATCTGACCCCTCTCCTCCTGATCCTCCCCACCCGCCCCAGGCCCTGAGCAGCCTTACGATGAGATGGTGATTTTTGTCTCCGTGTCCTGCTCCACTTTCTTCAGGTTTCGCCCTTCTTTGCCTATCAGACGCCCCACAAAGTTGTTATGGGCCAAGATTTTCAGAGGCACTTCATCAGCTCTTGAGAGAGGAATGGGGAAAAACCAACATGAGGATGACTGCAGCCAGAAGAGGAGGGATTCGGTACAGAGGGATGCAGGGAGCTCAAGTGCCTTTGCTTGGAGTCCACCAAACCACAGCTCCAGCACCCATGGGAGCATCACAAGGACCTGGGTGCTAGGATGGTACCACAACCTCGTGAGGAGGGATACACACGCACAGAAAGGCAGGGTGAAACCTTACGTCTTGGTGTCCTTTGCCTCCTTCTGCATGATCTCTAGAATCATCTTGCAGGCAGCGGAGCAGCCCTCAGGGGTGGAGTGGATGCTGATGGCTTTTTCTGCGGCTCCTGCGTTCTCTTTCCGGTGCACGTCAATCCTGGAAGCACAGGATGGGAGCTGGGCTGGAGGAAGCAGCTCTGCAGCTTCCCAACAGCACAAGTGCCGGCTGCTCCACTCCCCATGGAGCTCACGCTCGACTGTAAGGTTATATGCACTCTGGGAAGGCAAGAGGAGTTAATTCTGGGCTTGATGCTCGGTGTGGACGCAGCGGTCAGGAGCTCAAATCACACAAACCCAAATAAGGCCTCAGCATCTATTTATTTTAAGCAACAGGAGTGATTAAGTGGTGGAAGAAGCACGTGCCCGGGGGCTGGGATGGGCTGTCCATCACTCCACGTCTTAGATAAAGCCTTCCTTGGGGGACAAGAGCCAGAGCCAACATAAGCTCAGGGGTCAAATGCAAGAGCAGGGGGGCAAAGCTCAACAAGAACGTGCTAAATGAGCCTGGCTGAAGTAGCAGCTTCCCCACGTGCTTGCCTGGGTCCCATCCCAGCCAGGGTGGCTCCAGCAAAGGGAGACACGTCAGGAAGTGCAGGCAGAGAGCCTGGCTGGGGCAGGGCATGGGAAGGTGGCTCTTGGACACTGCCCTGCACAGCACAGGGGGGGCTGCAGGGGTCTTCAACAGCCCAGAATAATCCAACCTCATAAACCACCGCAAGCCACAAGGCGCGCGCTTGGACTCACTTGGACTGCGTCTGCTTGGTGATGTTCCTGATGGTGGCCCCTTCCTTGCCGATGATGGCACCCACGTACTGGGTGGGCACCAGGAGGCGCAGAGGGATATCCACCGGCTGCTGCTTCACCGGGGCCCCCGCAGTGACGGGGGAGCCCTGCCTGGGAGCGCCCCGTGCCCCGAAGCCGCCGCGTCGCCCATTCTCCGGCCCCTGCAGGGACTGCTCGTCGGGGATGTAGGAGACCTTCAGCGCGTGGTTCTCCAGCTGGTGCCCATTCAGCTTCATGATGGCTCTGGAAGAGGAGAGGGGCTGGATGAGGGATCCATCCTGCCATGTCCCTACACTTGAGCGGCAGCATCAGCTTGACCCAAACCAGGCCAAGCCCTCACCGGCCGTAACCCCCATCAAGGTAACACTGGAGCAGGGAAAGGAGATGCTGCTGGTGCTGTAGGGACCTGAATGAACCCAAATGTTTTAAGGTGAACTCTCCAAGCCCCCAGGGCAAGGATAGGATCCCGCAGGGAGCCATTCCCACATCTCCTCATGATTTGTGTCCAGCATCTCAAATCCCTTTCCTGGCAGGACTTCAGGGAGTGCAAGAGCTGAAAGCTGTCGATAGATGGGGCTGGCAGCAAGAGCAAGGAGGAAGCTTTGGCCAATGCTCTCCGAAGCTCCAAAGTGGTCAGTGCCTCAAAACAAACCCACACCAAACCCAAGAACCTATTAAAGTGGCTGAACTGAGCCTTTCCCTGCTCACAGCCCCATCCCTGCAGGATGCAAAGAGAAGGATGTTTGATGAAACAGCACATCCCTCGAGTAGGAAGGAGCAGGGGAGAGCAAAACTATCGGCGCGATACTCCTGCTGGTAAAAGAAGTGCAAAATATTCCACTTCTCCTTAAGCAAAAAGTCATGGGTTTACTCCTGAACTGCAGAGAAAAGCCTAAAACCTTCAATGTCTGTCTGAAGGTGAAGGAAATCGGAGCTCTGGAATTGTGCGCTCAAAGGTTTCCTGCATTTTTAGCAACATTTAGGGATTCTGGGATAACCTGGCTCCCCAAATCCTGTTTTCCGCAAGCAGGGAAAGGGCTGGAGCTGCAGCAGGGAGAGCAGCCAAGCTCCCAGGGGACTGCAGGGCACTTACTGCCTGGTCTGCTCCCGGTTGGCATAGGTGACGTTGACCACGGCCGTCTCGCTGTCCGTGTTCACTGCAACAAGAGGGGCAGGGATTAGAAAGGCACCAGGCCCACCTCAGACCAAGGCTTGCAAGCGCTTTCCTCCTGTGCTCAGGCTGTTTCATCCTGGGCAGCACAGAGCATCCTGCTTTATAGAAAGGCTCCTGATGTGCCATTGCGCCCTGTAGTAAAGGCACCAAAGCCAAGTCCATCCTGGCATCCCGCATCGGAGCCCAGGGACAGTCCCAGGAGCTCCTCAGAGCCCTCTTTTCCGTTTCTAAGAGGGTTGTGGTAACTCCACTCTCATTAACCATCCCGGGGGCAGCATTAAACCTCCTGTCTCAACAAATCACCATTAGAGGCAGAGATAAAATCTGCTGAGTGGAGACGGATGCTCCCTGGCCAGCCTCGGGAGAGCATCCTGCATCATCCCCTGAAGCAGCCCCTGGTGGGTACCCATAGGTGTGACAGGAATGATGCACACAACGCAGGGACACCCAAAGGCACTGCATGGGACTCCTCTTTTAGCAGTAGGGAACAAAACCCCACCATCTTTAGCCATGATTTCTCCTGGCAAAGGAAAACCGCATCCATCCTCACCCTTCTCCAACCAAATACCCCTTTTCAGTCCTACCTTGCTCACAGTTTTCTACAGTGCCATACTGGGCTAGCAAACCATCCAGCACCTGGAAAAGGGAGGGAAAAACACCCCACTTTACACTGGGATTGTCAGGACAGAGCAGGGAAATACAATCGATGAATGAAGGCAGCTTTCTAGTCATTAAGATTTCACAAGCAATTAGATGCAGGAAGCTCCTGCCTGCCCCAGGACACCGGAGCAAGGAAAAGTCCTGTCAGCTGGTGGGAATTAAGGACCCATTTTGTTCCTTATACATGAGATAAATCACATCAGCCTGTTATCAATAGGGATTTTTGCTGGTGGAGCTCACGTTGCTTTTACCAATTGATTTTACTCCTGCAATGGAAGGGGAATGAGCCATGTGGAAGCAAGGGTCTAGTATTAGATCCAATTAATAACAAAGCGAAGGAGGAGTTAACTTTAATCCTAAGTACAGAAACCTGCTAAGGGCAAATGAGTCCTTAAACCCAATGTACCCTTCCCCACGTGCTCCTCTTACCTCCCATCGCAGCTGGGGTGGGATATTTCGGATTTGGATTTTCCGGCTCCTGGAAGAAAGGAGAAGCGGTTAAAAAGCAGATTTAGCATCCAAGACACAACCCCCCCGCACTGAACCCCTGCACATGGATGTCTGGAATCACTCTTTGCATTTCCATGCGCTCCCAGGATTCCTGAGGGCTTCTGGCTGATTACACCCGGTCAGCGCTGGATTTATGATGGGAGCTTCAGAGAGGACAAGACACCAAAAGCCTCCCAGCCACCGGTTGGAGCCTTAACATGGGCATGGCTGGAAATATCACTGGTGCATCCCTGGTGGTGCCCAAGGCCAGGTTGGACAGAGCCTTGGGTGTCATGGTCTCGTATGAGGTGTCCCTGCTCATGGCAGGGGGCTGGAACTGGATGATCTTGAGGTCCTTTCCATCCCAAACCATTCCGTGATGCTGAACTTTAACTGGGGAGATCAGGACATGAGACCCAGCTCCACCACCCGGGATGGTCCCAGGCTGCTTCTCCACTCGAATTTGGGCTCTTCCCAACCTCACTTTTCCCAAAATAGAAACTCTTCTCATAATTCCAATGCCAAATTTGCCCCGGGGGTGCTGTCCCCATCCCCGTCCCCCCCATCATGCAGCTGCTGCAGACAGCTGAAAGCAGCCATGGGTTCACCCAGCACACCAGAGCACATCCACAGCACCACAGCTACCAGCACCCCAAAAGCCCCACCTAAAGGCAATGACACCTTTAGGTGCCCAAGGCTTTGAAGGACACAGCTCTGTGGGTGCAAGCCACATTCAAAGAGATCCCTATGGGTGGCTGCCCCCCCATTGCCCTGTTTTACAGGAATAACCAAACCCAAAATGCCCAAAGATAAGGAAGATAAATGCAGGCAGCTCAATACTGGGTAAATACCCTTGGACCTGCTCAACACAGACACAGGGCTCAAATCCAAAGCATTTATGTGTGAAATAATCCCAAGAAAAGGAGAGAAAATGAGGTTTCGGATCCTTATCTTCTAATTACACCACTGTAGAGAGTGGCTCAGCTCAGCTGTCAGTGAGAACTCGCAGCATGAAATGGCCCAAAGCCATCGATGTGGTTTAGCCACACAGGTAAGGATGGAGCCCTCTTCAGCCCCTTCATCCTGCAAGGCAAAAGCAGCCGCCTCCAGCATCCCCCCTGACCCATGCTTCCAATGCAAAGCCACACACATCAACAGCCCTGAAAGGGCTGGCTCTGCTCGCTTGGTTTCAAACAAAACCAGAGCTGATGCTTCCCAAAGACAACCAAAGATTCAGAGGAATGCAAGAGGCAGATGTGGGGCTCCCCCCCCCCCCAAGTCACAACGAAGCACAGGAGAAAGAGGTTTTCCAGTGCTCCCAGCAGCTCAGCCACTGGGAAGGCTCTGAAACAGTGCATTTTGTTGCTGCTCCAGATGCAAACCAGGTGGATGAGGGGAAAAGAAACCAGCCCAACCCTTAAAACCCCAGCGTGTTATGAGGGGCTGCAGGAAGCCAGGCGGGGGCTGGATGACTCTGAAACCAGATCCCTCCTTTACATGCTAATCCACATCCTAAAATGAATAGGAGAGAGATTAAGAGATCCAGAATGCAAAGAATGTCCCAGTCCAGGGAGGGTCAAAAGGGTTTGAAGTGACAGAGGAAACCCTGAAGGTCTCCCACCGCCCACCCCAGCCACGGAAACTTCTCCAGATAGCTCCAAGCATCTGCATGGGCAGAGCATGTGTTCTGCACATACGTGACCAGAATCCAATGTGCTATGGAGAGAAAAGAGCCATTTATGTCCCCACACCGTCATTCTGCTGGTGGCATCTCATTTGCTCCCCCTAAGAGCCCCCCTAGAATCAGATCCCTTTCTGAGCTTGCTGGAGCAGGCAGACAGAGCATCACCCGCATCCCTAACGGCAGGGAAAGGTGTGAGGCTGCTCTGCCCCTCACTATGGCTTTTATCATATGTTAATTACCCAGCAATTCCTCCCATCCCAACCACAGCACCGGGACTATTCCCAGCTCCCAACAGCCTCCAACACCACTGGATATTAAATCCCCACAAGGCAGCACTTGTAGAGAGAGAAGGGTCTTTTATCGGATCAACCAGGTGAGCGGCACAAAGCAGAGCACGATCCCATGAAACCCTGGGATACTCAACTTCTGACCCATCAGTGCCCATCCAGCCCCTGGGAGGGTGAAATCGGAGCCGCATCCATCACCCTTTGGTGAGGTCTGGCTCCATATGGAGCTGCCCCAAAGCGGGTGGAAATTCCCCTCCGATGATGCTCGGCTCCAGCTCTGCCGTGGTTCGAATTACAGAGGAAGTCATGAATAAATAAACCCTTTGCTAGGAGCAGGTCCTGCTCTATTTGAATCCTCGCCACCACGGAACGTGACAGCCCGGCTCTGCCCGCTCCCACCTCCAAACAAATAACGCCGCGAGACGGCAATTCCCGGCTTCCTATTCATGATGTGCCAAAGGCAGGAGCTCCTCCTCCTGCGCCGCTGAAGGGAACCTCACAGCATCCACTCGCCCAAGCTCAGCTGCCAAGAGCAGCACTCGTGCCCCTCGGGCGGGCAGGAGCCCCTAACCAGCACCTCCAGCCCAGGGAGAAGGCAAGAGCTCTGCCGGACACTGCTCTGCTTATGGCAAAGGCAGAAGCCTCCCAGATCCTTGGGATGAGCCGGAACTGGACGATGGACCTGGTAAAGAAGCGTCTATTTGCAAATCTGGGCAGCTCCTGTGCATGCTGGTGCCTTGTTTTCACTTAACAAGAGAAGAAATGGGGGAGGAAAGAGGAGGGTGATCAACCGCAGGGATGCGAGAGGAGCCGCAGGTCCCAGGGATGGATCCTGGTGCAGCCCTCCCCCTGCTCCATGCCTGCGATGATGGGATTTTAACGTCTCACTACGCCCGTCCTTCAACCCCCCAAACCCTGTCAACGCTCCATGCGGATCTGCAGCGTGTCCTGCAGGACTGGAGGCAAAGGAATCCTTTGGAATCTCTTGATGCTCTCAGTAAACCTTCCCCAACCATGGACTGGATTCATCAGAAGGAAAAATCACCCACCCTGATGTACCTGGTCTGTAACAGGACCAGCACCACAGACAAGCATCTTGGGTCATCCCCTTGTTACTCACCAATTGCTCCATCAATGGCTTTCCTTCAGCCGGCTCTTTGAACAGCGTAACACACCAACAGGTTAAACCTCACCGGAGGGAACAGCAAAGAGATGGAGCAAAGTGCCATGGAGCAAGTGGAGAAGCCAGAAAAAGGGCAGGAGGATCCTGCAATATCCGGCTGCTGTGGAGATTTCCCACCCTCTTGCTCTGTGCCCATCGATACCACATGGATCAAACCCAAAGGACACCAGGAGGAACAGAAGGGAGAAATCAAGGTGAGACGGGAAACGTGGCAGCAAAGGAAAGCTTCATTCATTCAGAACACACCCACTGCTGGTATCCAAGAGCCAGCTGGAAACCACTCTGTGTCCCTAATGCACCGAGAGCGCACCCGGCATTGCTGGCTCCTGGTGCCACATCCTCAGAGCCATGCACCCTTAGGTGCAGGAAGACTGCATCAACCTGCACAGTAAACCCTGACCAGCCAGGGGGGCAGAGCCATCATTAAAACACCCCCAAAATCAGATCTGGGTTTGGGGGTTTTCTGCTTTGGTTTTTAGGTTTTAAATCTCACTGGGAAACATCCCAGAGTGGATTCATCCATCGGGATCCCCCGGGATGCGCCCTCAGAGACTGCCTTTGAGAGGGTGGCCAGAGCCTCCTGCTTCATGAAGAATCTGCTGGCGATTCCCTGGCGCGGTGGCAGGGACTCAAGGAAGGGGCACTGGTGAGTTAGGGGCACGCAGTTGGGCCAGGGGCCAGTGGGAGCCTGCTCCCAGCAGTGTTTTGGCCGCAGGTCCCAGCTGAGACAAGAGCACAGGAAGCTGCATCCACAGGCAGAGGAGCATCCCTGCATCCACAGCCCCGGAGCAGGTCAGCAGCAGAGCCTGGGGTAAACCTATGGCTCCATCGTGTTCCTGCATATGGAGGTGCCTCCTTCACATGCTCCTGGCACATCAAGCCCCACAGCACAGGCAAGGGCTCACCAATGAACAATGGATTTGACCCCAAGCATCACCAGCACTGTTGCATGGAGGGATGGGTGCTGGGAGGAGAGGAGGATGGAGGTGTGGGATGCTCAGGTCACCCAGACCATTGCCTATGGAGTGTTTAGCCCCAAACAACATTCCCTGTGATCCAGAGGGAACAGACACTCACAACCACCTGTATTACCAGCACACGATGCTCTACAAGGGAGCAATGACAGGCTCCACGCACAGGGTGACCCCTCACAAGTGA
Organism: Psittacus erithacus; assembly: GCA_009867235.2. NCBI lineage: Eukaryota > Metazoa > Chordata > Aves > Psittaciformes > Psittacidae > Psittacus > Psittacus erithacus. Next base: position 177,454 of record WYDI02024044.1, on the reverse strand, counting down.
AACAGCTCCATGGTGTGGCTATATCCAGTGCAGCCAGCCCTGTGGATTTCCTTCCTCTTCCCCCATGGATCCAGGTTTTGCTGGGACAACTTGATTGCTCTTTAACCCCCAAGCCAGGGGCTGATTCCAGCCCTGAGCACCACAGCAGGAGCTGCTGGTCCTGCATTGCTCTGCATTAGGAGTCAGCAATAGCTCTGCAGTCACACTAGAGCCACACACAGCCCAGATACACTTTCTGTGGGGTGTTGCTACAGCATCTCCCTCATCCATCACCTCCTGGGCCTCCTCCATCCACCTCCATGTATTCCTCAAAGCAGAAGTGACTGAAGACACCACGATGCTGAGGGACCAAGCACTGACAGCAAAGTACACCCAAGCTCTGGGCTCTTCCCCAACGCCAACCACCAACCCCATCCTGGCATCTCCTACCAGAACCATTGACACAGCTCCTCAGGGCTGGAGGAGAAGTGCAAAGCCAGAGACAAGGGGGAGACCCTACTAGAACTGAACAACCTTAATGATGGCTTTTCAATCAAATGCAAATGTTATGCAAATTTGGGGGCTGAAAACACAGTGCATCCCTGATTCAATTAACAGCATTTCATTTATCTAGTTAGGCTTTGATTCAGGAAAGCACTTAATCCTGCGCTTAATGTAGTGGTGTTGTTGGTTTTTAATGTTTTAAACATTTCTTAATAGGAAAATGTGGTTGCTAAGACACAAACGTTGCCAAGGGGACTCGGAGAAAAGTTGTAGCAGGAATTATTTGCTTTTCCCTTATAAATTGATAAGCTTTCGATTTGCCGGCATCTCCTGGAAGCAGGAATACCATCCCTCAGCTCCCTGCATCGACAAGGAAACAAAAGCACCAAGGAGGAGGTACCTGCTGGAAGCCCACGGCAGATCCCTATCACACCTCCAAGAGTTATCCATGGGATGGGATCTGCTCCAGGTTTTAGGCACTTCTTCTGTGATTTGCCCTCTTCTGCATTCCCCTCCAAGCCATCACATCTCCACTTCCCCATGTGCTGGTCGGGTGTTGTGCTATTAAATCCACTGACACATGGACTTCCCAGCAGGAGCACGAGGTCCTCATTGGAAGCACTCACGCAGGGGCAAGGCAGGAGGAAACCCACGTACCTAATTCACCAGATGATGCTTGAGCAAAGCCAATGGCCCCATTCCCTCCTCAAATGCAGCACTACAGAGGTTCCAGTTTGAGTCCTGCCTAAGCAGAAACAGATACTGGAATGCTGGCTGAATCCAGAGCTCCTGACCCAGTGCTTTATGGACATGCAGCAGGTCCAGGTTGAACTTCCTTAGCCTTCGTGGTTTGGAGGAAAAACCTCAATGCAGGGATAGGGAGAAACCATGGAAAAGCCTCCCCCTGAGTTTGCAAAGAGCCTAAAACCAGAACTCCGAGACATGGAGGCATCATATCAGTTTTGAGCCTTAACGCCACAATGGCACTGACTTTTCCATATCTCTCATGAAGGAAAAGCAAAGGTCTCCCAGAGAACCATCCCCAAAATGCCTCCTCCCACCAGACCTCAACTCAATGTGCAACCAGCTCAGACTCCAACACCCTTTCTTCTAAGAGCATCTTGTGCTGTCTCAAGCTGCTGCCCTCCTTGCGTCCAACCCCAGCGACCCCCTTGCCCTCGCATCCTACATCTTCACAAAGAAGCAACTGCTCCATAACCACACACCAGCAAAAAGCCCCTGTGGGCAGTGGCTGCTCTTCACTGGGGGCCCTGGCCAAGGCAGGAGAGGAGAGTCCCAATGGTGCCCATGCGGCAGCAGCGCCGGAGCTGACAGGGAAGAGATTCAGGGGTGGAATAAAAGGAAGAGGAGATTGGGAAAGCAATATCCAAATTCCCATAATGATGAGATGAAAGCAGCAGAAAGGAAAGGAGAGAGGAAACCAGGCTCATGCCTGGATTCAAGAAGCCCCTCCCGAGGAGATCAAACCGAGCCAACAAAGCCCTTTGGCTTCTTGCAGTTGGAGGGATGCAGGAGTGACGCGGCCATGGGATTTCAGAGGAACACATCATCCACCAAGAGTCTCATCCAGACCCGCTCGCCTTGGCACAACGTGGTTAATCCTGCCCATAATCCTCCCCATCAACCAGCTCGGCAGCCAGGACTGGATCTTGGGCTAATAAATCTAATTGGTTTCTCCCCATTAGCTCTAGCTCAGAACCACTTGGTACCCAGGGAACCACACCTGATAATGGATGAGGTCTGTTCATGAGTTATCCATAAGCATCCCTTGGAAAGGCTCAGTGAACTCAGTCCTGGGTTTAGAAGAGCTGCTGCACCTCAGGTGCAGAAGGAAGGGACTGGTTGATGCCCAGAGCTGGGAAATGCTCCTCTATGAAACTGCTGTGCTGCCTCTCTGCTCATTTCCCCACTGATCCTGCCTAGGTGGAGCACACGCAGCATCCACATTACAAAGTGCCAACCTCTGAGAGGAGCCAGCACCTCGGTGCTTCAAAAGATGCAAGAGATCTCAAAACCTCTTATCCTCAACTTGCCCAGAGGAAGACTCCGGTCATCCCCCAGGCTTGTGCACTCAGTCCTTGCCAAAGTCAATACCTCGAGTAGCTGCGGACAGGACAAGTTTAACAGTAAGTAATAAAGAGGAAGGATGGAGGAGTTTCATACAATGCTTCCATTTTGCATTATCTTCCCATTCTAATTTACTGGAGGGTTGCCATGGACTGAGCAGCTCTTTGGTGCTCTGAACATGCCCCAGAGCCAAGCTCAGGCAAACTCAGTGGGTTCCCTCAAACCGATGTTCAATCAAACCCGACGCACAAGTTGGCACAGGGTGGACTGGGAGCACATCAACAAATATGGTGCTTAAAGGCAAGTTTTCCTGCAGACCATGACACGTGGAAGGGTGGCAGAAGTGGGACTTGTTCCTCTCCCCATCTTTTCCCTGTGGACCTGGAATCACCTCTGAGACCACCACTTCAGAGCACGGCACAACACAACAGACTCTAAAGGAGCACGCAGCATCACCTGCACATCCTTACAGCACCAAAGCGCTGCTCTCAGCTTCCCTCCAGCCCTGATGGGGATATAAAAACCTGAATAAAAGCACATGCAGAATAAAGCAGATTCTGCATTTTGGTGCGTTCTGCACATCTCAGAGCATCTTCCCTCACCCACCAGGGCCAACTGGAATAGAAAAGGGCCTAAGCGTTGATTCTCCTGCCTCCGGGAGCTGCGCCAGCCACCAGCACAGGACAGGGCTCATCCACCAGATCTCCTGCCACCCTCCCCAGATCCAACAAGGCACAAAGGAAAAGCCGGGATGGTGAAACCCACAGCATGGGCACAGCTCTTCACGGATGCCTTTGTCAGGGTGCTGGGGATGGGAGTCCCAGCAGGCAGCTGGCTGCTGCCTGTGAACATCTCACCCTCTTCTCCTTACCACGAGAGGGCACCTCTGCCCTGCTCCAGTGCCCAGGACTCCTCTCTAACTGGTTTCCAGTGGCTCTGATGGTGCTGCGGGCTCCGGGGTGCTGCGAGATGAGTTCAGGCTTCACAAAGCAGCCAAGTGAAGCTCGAGGCAGCTCCCACACTCTCAGTGCCAGCAGGAACCCCAAGCCCCATCAGCACATGCTCTTGGGTGGCTCTTAGACCCCTCTGATTCCCCAGTGATGAAGCATCATTACGAGGGTGCTGGACAGGGTCACTCCTTACCTTTCATAACATTTTGGCTACAGAAAGTGGCCAGGGGGATTATTAACTCCATCTCCAGCCCCGCATGCAGTGGGGTATTGGCCTTTTACAAACCCCACAGGCTCGGAGCATTTTGAGCAGGGGAAATAAGGGAGGATTTGATAAAGCCAAGGGGAGCTGCAAGGCTTCAGGGCCCCAACAACCTCAAACTGCACCAGCACCAGAAAGGAAGAGGAAGCAAAACCTGTGACTTGAGAGGGTTTTTCTGGTTGAGGTCTATGTCTGGAGGAGGAGGCAGCAGCACAAGGACTGCTCCAATGCAACATCACAGTGCAAGAGGGTTGCATGGGGCAATCCGATTGCATGGCGGATAAGACTGGATTCCAACTCGGTACGAGTCACCATGTGGGGCTCTGTGCCAGTGACACCGAGTCCCTTTCCAGCCCAATCAGGTTGAACCAGTGCAGTGATTGCAGACAAACCCTCCCAGATCAAAGCAAAGGGAGACTGCAGAAGCTGCAGCACTGCTTGTGCTCTTCTAAAGTGGATTCAAGGGTGGAAACCCTCTTTCCAAAACCCAACTTGAAAGCCATGATCAGGACCTGCCAGTTCAGTCATGAACAAGGAGGAAAGAGTTGAAGCTGGGGTAGAGCAGGGCAGGAGGTGGAAAACAGCAAAGATGGGGCTTTACCACTCCACTGCTTCACTTCAGGTTAAATAATGGAGCTGAAGCCATGTAAAGCCCAGCACTGCTTTGGCACAGCCAACCCGACAAAAGCACACCCCAAATAAACCCAAGGCACCATTAGAGAAACCCGGCACAGTTTGAGTGTCTGAGTGGGGCATTTCCCTCAGTGAATTCCTGTCCGTGCCCTCCCTCCTGTCTGCATTCCCTAACCATTCCCATCGCCAAGTTTTACTGGCACAAAGAGTGGCAGAAAGCAGCTTTCAAAGCTGCAGGAACAAGTATATGGGGACACTAAGGATGAAACTTGCACTGTGCAGGGGTGTGGGCCAGTGAGGAACAGTATCATGGGGCAGATAAGCTGGGAAGCTCTTCATTAAAGGCCAAATCTTCTCTCCTCCCAATCCATCATCACATATAAAAGCCACAGGCACTTTGCATCTCTGCCACAAGCAAGAAGAGGCTGCAGATGTCAGAGCAATTGGGTGCATTATTGGTCCAGCTGTAAGTGAATGCTAAACAATGACCATATAAAGTTCATATAAAGTTGTATATTTAGGCTCAAATTCAGCACATGGCACATTTCAGCATCGAAGCGGCCCCATTCACACAAACGGATGGCTTCCCTGGTTAAAAGCACATCCTTCAGAGCCTTGTGATTCCAAGCCTAAAAGCACAACGTTTATATGAGGTTCTTGGCTTCTCATGGAATTACAGCCCAACAAACAACCCCATAAAAGCCTAAAGCAGCCCCAAGCTCTCCTTCCTTTGAGAAATCACAGCTTCCCTTTAGTTCTTGCTCATTTGATCAACTTGTTTATAAACAGTTTTATGCCAGAGCTTTGAACCACAGGAGATCACCAAACACTTGCGAATGTCTTCATAGCAAAGAAAACACACTCGCATATATCTATATACACACATATATATATACACACACACACACATATATATATATACACACACAGGACTACCCACTCGTGTGATCAAGTCTGCTTGAATGTGATCAGTAATAACCAAGGAATAACTTGGATAAGATGGATACTCCGGGTTATGAGGCAGAACCTCAGAGCTCACCCCAGTCCAGTAGCGCTGCTGTTGAGGATACAGCGCTTCCCGACACCTCACAGGTTAATGCTGCTATTGCTTGTGATGCCTTCCTATGGGTACCGTTTCATTGCAGGCACTTCTGTGCGTGCCACACAACCAGGTCTGAGCCCACAGCCTTGGATCATGCAGAAGTTTAAGCAAAGCCAGAGGAAATGTAAAGCTGGAAGGGAGAATGGAGCATCTCAGGCATTGCTCCATCCCCATCTCACCAGGCAGCAGCTCTAGGGCCCTTATTCAGGTCCTGAGCCCTGTCCATGTGCACTCCCAAAGTCCCCAAATAGCCCAACAACCCTTTCCACACGAAACACAACTGCTCCCAATGCAGGTAAGAGCTAAAAGGTAGAGGAACAAGCAGCAATTCTGGACCTGTCTATGCCCCCATCACCCATCCCCTCCTCTGGGGCAAAGCAGGAGCCAGGGTCCAGTAACTGCCAAAACCTTCCAGGTGTGCGAACTGGAGGACCCAGATCCCAAGAAATGAGGAGGATCCCCGCAGCCCGATGTGCTCCAGGAGTGCTCAGCCCATCGGGCACTAAGAGCTTCCGAAAACAAGAGCTGCTCTTTAGATGCTTCAATGCAAGTTGGAAAAATCTGGCTTCAATTGTGGGTGAAAATCTGGCCCTGGGAGCCCTTTTCTTCCTAATATTCATTCCCCTTTTCTTTGGCTCTGGAGCGCAATTCTCCCATCTCTTCTCCACTCCGGACCAGGAGGCAATTCCCACAGGATCTCTGCTTTTAACCTCGGAATAAAGGCAAATACAGCAGGACCTTCATCGAGGCCAAACCTTTCTCCTTTCTGCACAAATCCATCTCCCTGCAACCTCCCGAGCTGTTTACACATCCCAGCACCCTGCTTTGGGTGGGATCCGCATCTCGCCACGTGCTGCGTGGAGCCCTGCCAGCTCCCAGCCCTTCCTGGTGCATGGGGTGGCTTTACCTCGAGGTGGGAGCCATGCCCACAGCATCTCCCACCTACCTTGGTGCTTTGCTCTTTAAATCACAGCATGGAGCCGGTTCTGCTGGGGAGCAGGGGTTGGTTTTCCCCATGCTGGTTTGCTCCTCATGGCCCAGATCATTACAGTAGCCAGGAAAGTGTGAAATTTCAGCTCTGACCATGTCAGGGCTCCCAAGTGTCAGCTCCAATAAAATAAATGACCCATTTCCTGATGGATCACCAGGGCTCCTCCCAGGCCGATGGACACATTTCTTTAGGTTTGTTGATTTTCCCTTCCTTTTTCCCCATGGAAAGGCTGCGCTTCCCTGCTCTTTTGCATCAGGAGGTGAGAGCAGAGGAAGGATGCTCTGACTGCTCCCATCCGATACCCAGCACTTCCCCACTGACATCCCCTTCTCCCTCCCCACTGAGCTCCACCAGCTCCCAGCCCCTCACTTCCAGCCAGCATCGAAATCAACTCCTCCCCCCCACCCCATCCCCCTTTGGGTTTTATTACTCTCCTTCGGGAAGTTCCCATGCAGGGGCTGTAAAGGGAGGAGCATTAACCCAGGACAACAGCACAGGGAGGATGAACACGTTCCCAAAGGCGTTTTCCAGCATACACAGACCACTTGGGCACCCCAAAGCCTCCCCTCCAACCAGGTACCAGCACCTAAAAGCCACAGCGCAGGACATCCCACAGCTTCCCAGCAACCATGCAAGGATGCGGGAGAAACAAGGAAAACCTTCCAGCCACAACCCCTGCAACCCCCCCGCTCCACCTCCTCCAGCATAAACGTAGAATTTCCAGGTAAATCCCAGCAAAGATTCCTGAGCCAAATTCCCCACAGGATTCACACATTTACTGGTCATGAGCAGATGAACTGGGAAAGCAGCCGGGATCAATCACCACACGCATCTCCAGGGTGGGCAAACACCCCCATGGGTCTGGGCTTCTCCTTTCAGAATGGGTTAAGAAGGGCTTTTCCAGGTGAACAGACTATTCCCCAACTGCCTCTGCCACACTCCCAGCTAAAAGCCATCCCATGTGGGTGCAGGAGGATCCAGGACTTCAGCCCCATCCATCACTGATGCCACTTGTTGGGTGAATGGATTTGTACCCCCCCCCGGGGTACTCCCTATAAAACCCTCCCACATCATTTCCATGCTTCAAACTGGACACAATAAGAACTTCAAGGGGCACAAAAGCTCAAACCCATCAGTGAGGAGGAAGGGCAGACCCTGCAAATGCAAACTCCTTCTCCTGCTCTCTCAGGGTTTATCAGGGTCTGCCCAGCAGTGGGAACCCCTCTCACTCACAAACCCAAAGAGGCAGCAGTCGGTGCTGCTCAGAAGGGGGTGATTTCAGGGTGCACATCCTCGCTTCAGCTTTTAAATGTCTCTCATCATTTAAATGAGGGTTTTCACCCAAAAAGCTCAAAGGGAAACAGCCCAAAACCAAACCCAAACCAGCAAATTCTGGGACTCTTTAAAAGGCTTTTTTTTCCCCAAAAAAGAAACGTGCACCCTCCAGGTTTAAGGCTCCCCAGTTTTCTCCTACTTCGTTTTTGGGCAAGTGAAACAAACCAGCATCCCCTGGGGGCTTCCTTTCACATTTGCTTTGGGCTCCCACTTCCCCCCATCCAAACTGTCCGATAAAACATCATTCAAAGCGGGAAAAGAAGAAATCAAAACACCTCCCCCCTGCACCGACAGAGGCACCTTCCGTCCATCCCTAATCCTGCAGATCTGGAAGGCAGCGGAAAGGCAGGAGCTGGAGCCCCTGACCCCGGCAGGGAAAAGGGGCTGGAGACGTTTCCTCCTGCTCCAGCCTGGAGCTGCAAAGCCTTGGGCCACCCTGAGCAGCCTGAACCCACCCCCCCCAACCCCTCCTGGCAGCTCTGGAAAGCATTAACAGCGCTGGGGGATGGGAATGGGGCAGAAATCGCCCTTTTTCAGGGTTTTTTAGTGCTGAAAGGTCTCAGTTTTCAAAGCAAGAGCTTGAACCCCCACCTCCCTTCACCACAGCTCTGTTTGCTTGGGGGTTTTAACCCAAAAGGCAAAGATAGAAACGAATTCAACCAGAGCAGCAGCTTTGGTCCTGGCAATCGCCACCAAGCTTCTCCAGGGAATTCAAGGTCCTTCTTTGCTTCTGGGATTCAAAAGCATCAAGCTCTTTAACAAAGAGCATCCACATGGGATGGGCTCCATCTCCTACAGGTTCCAAACTTGAAGCTCTCCAATTGAGAAGTTCAATTGCAATTTCTTGGGCAGATTTGCCACGTGGAAAGGGGGGAATAAAAGCATTTCAGGCTCCAAATTGGTAAATACATTTTTCATCGATTTTAACCTTTCTGGCAATAAAACTCGCTCAGTTTTAAAGCTCATGGCTGAAATTTCCTGACAAATTATTAAGGATTAATTTCACAACAAATTCTTTCTAGTTTTTCCTAGCTGGAAAGCATCCGAACGCATTCATTTCCATGGCAGGGGGGTTGGAACTGCATGATCTTAAGGTCCCTTCCAACCTAAACCATTCTGATTCCCAAATGCCCACTGCTCTCAGAGGACTACAATCGACAGCAAAGAGCTCTCAGCTCAAAGCTGGGGGCTCACAGAACTAAAGCAAAGAACTCAAGTTTCTTCCCCTTTTTAGTAACCAAAAAAGCAGCAAAACACCAAATCCCCTTAAAGTCCACATCCTCAGAAAGGAGCATTCATCCTGCCCATCCCTTTGCAAGCCCTGCTTGCAGCAGGGGGGTTGCTTCTTTCTTTTACTGATACTCTTTAACTTGTAAACCAGACTTGGGTTAAGGGGAAGAGAATGAATTTAAGGCTGGATTCAAAGCACATTTTATCTCCCTATTCAAGACAAGTGTCTCGATTTCAACATGGGGAAGAGCTCCGGAGCTTGTTTTCAGCTGGGTTTTCAGCTCATCCCCCCCGGCACGGGGCAGGAAGGCACATTTTGGGATGAATGCTGACAAACAAAGGAATCCCCCTCGCTGTTGTCAAGCCATTTCTCTGGATTTCGTTAGGAACAATTAAATGCCCCATTTTGCACAGGCAAAAAGAACCTTTCTCGGGTGGGAAAACGTTCATTTGAGACAAGGATTAAAGGGGGGGGGGAAGGCACTTTTCAGCCTTCTCCATCCATTTCCATGCACTACATTAAATCCTCCCATCGCTAACGACATTTAACAGCTCCCACCTCTGCTCGGGAGCACACAGAGCCTCCAAACCTCTGAGCTACTTCTGAATGAGCTCTGCTTAAAACACCCCTTTGGGTTTAAGTCTATGCGCTGTTATCAACCCAAGTCCCTCTTCCCCCCCCCCAATTACTTGGTTTCATTCTCTCTGGCCGACTCACTTCCACATTCCTCATATTTGGAATGTCTGCTTGATGGATTCACTTTTTTCCCCCCTCACCCCTCCTCCTCTCTTCATTCATTCATTCTTTTCAACCCCAACGACTTTGGGCTTTGCAGCTTCCCAGTTCCAACCCCCCCAAACTAATATTTCACCTTAAATAGGAAAACTGAACTCTTTTTCCTTAAGGAATTTTTTTCCTCCCCCTTTTTAATCTTCGGCAAAATAAAACACAAAATAATTTGAAAGAGTTTGGGAAAAATCCTCTTTAGTTTCGCCAAGTTTTTCCATCAGCAAACTTCAAGGCAAAGAACCCAACAACTCCCCAACAGCCATGAAATGCTTTAAACAAACCCCAACCAACTTGAAACCTCATTTTGCTCCGTGAAACAACAGCTTTATCCCCACTGAGTTTTCTTTCCAGCCCGATACTTCTCAAGTCTTTCGTTAAAATGGTTCCCATGATCATGAACATCATTCCCAGCTTTAAGCGTTATTTGAGGAATCACTGTAATGAAACAACTCGAAAGCAGTTTATCCTCCTCGGCTACCCCAGGGCAGCAGCTACACCCCCCAATCACTCCTTCTGCTGCCATATTAACACAGCCTTTCTCATTCATTCCTCTGATGGGTTTCGGGGAGGGGAGATGTGAAAGAAGGAAATACACCAGTAGGAAAGGTTCCTTCCCAACGTGCGATTTCAACCGGACACATTCATTCCTCACACACACACCCCCCCCCAAAATCGCTTCTCCCGAGCGTTCCTATTGCCCCTTGCAACCGGCAGAAAACACAACCTAAAAACCCAACTTTTATTGCATTATTGCTATTATTATTTTAGGGATTAGCTGGAAGCCCAGCAGTGCCCATCATTCGTTTTCCTACATTTCTAAAGGGGAGGGAAATTACTATGGGGGGGAGGAAGGTTGCTTGGTTTTGATCCCACCAAACCCTTCTGATTCTCTCCTCCCTGCTCACACTTAATTAACCGTTTCCTGTTCTATGGGCTTTTAAACTGGAAAATCCAGTCTGAAAAACAAGCAGAAAGGGAAGGAGGGAAAAGGAGAAACCAAATCGGTCGCTTTTGAGGCAGTTCGCCCACCTCATTCAACCCAGCACTGAGCAAAAGGCGCCGGATGACTCCCCCCGAGCCCCAGCCTGCGCCGTTCACAAGGAGTAGCCAAAAAGTTGCCTTCCCCCCATCCAGGAACAGAAAACGTTTCCCCAAAGGGAGACAAAGTAACCGCAGTCCCCGGAAGGTGGTGGGAACCCCTCCCCAGCCCCGCTCCCACCTCCCTCAGCCCCTGCGGAGCACGCAACAGAGGCTCCTGTCCCTTTAAAAGCAGCACCCTGGGGCGGGGGGGGGCAGCAGCTCATTTTAAGCCCCCATAACCGGGTTTAGCAGCTAAACACGAGGCACGGCACAGATTGCAGGAGATCCACGAGAAACACGAACCCTTCCTTCCACCTATTGTAAAGTTCATACATTCCCCCCCCCCCCCACGCATTTTTTTCTTCATCCAACTTACCAAAAACTGTAAATTTCCAGCATTGCTCTTGGGGAGGGCAAAATCTGGTCCCCCCCCGACCTATTGATTATCCAGCAGCACCAACGAAACAGAAGAGGGTGGATATTTTAGGCATTCTTATGTTACCACTCATAGTGCAATTGCTCTTCCAAGCACACCCCTCTGCTCGCCCATATTTAAGCCACATCAAGTCAGGGAGCACCATCGATCGCCCTGCCACAAGCTGCTAGGGAATAAATACCAGGAACATTTTGGCTAGGGAATGACCGAATGGATTTGGGGTTTGCCTTCGGGACCGGAGGAGCCCACTCTGCCCTTGGCCATGCAAAGTCGGGAGGCAAACGGAAGGGAGGACAAGGGGGAACCCCAAAAATGGGCTCCCACCACCCCACCGAAGGGGGATTCACCATGGGATGAAGGAACCGGGAAGAGTTTGGGAAGGAAGAGTTGGCTTCGCCTCCTCCCTCCGCGCCCGTTGAAGTAACCGCCTCGTCACGTGGCCGACGCGGGTTTCGGGCTGTGCGATCCAACGTGGACTATTTGGGGTTAGGAACTAAGGCACCCTTAGCCCAGGCGGCCCCTCCTGGAGCTGGGAATGGAGGGGATGCTCTGCACAATAACCCATCCATATAAACCACTCTTCCTAGCCCATAACCGAGCCCCGGCGCGGTTGGGAAGCACGGTGCCGGGGCTGCTCCGGTGTCCGGCGCGCAACAACAAAGAGCCAAGAAGATGGAGAGGGCCGGGTTGGGCAAGGCCGGCGGCAGCGGGAGAAGCCGCTTTGGCAAAGAGATGGAAAGCACCAGGAAGCATGGGTCTTGCCCCCAAATCCAACTTGATGGTCGGTAGGAGCTAGGCCAGCGCCTGGGGTTTAAACGCCTGCTCGGCATGGCGCGGCGAGACCAGCCCCATGGCTTGTTGTTTTTAAGTCCTCAGCGCCAAATGCCAGCAAATTCCACTTTAAAATTAAAGAGAGATTTATGGGGTTTATTCTGATTCTGATTGAATTTTGCAGTTCCCTTGGAAAACAAAAGGTTTCGCCCATTTCGCTGCAAAGGAGCCGAGCGAGGCTGGGAAATTCTTCCAGTGCCACAAGTTTGAAAATCCCAACCCAAGCCTCAGCCATCCATCACCTTGGCCGAGGAGCTGTGGGATCGTGACTCAACCTTCTCTTTCTTTGCCTTTTTTCCCCCTCCCTTTTCAACCTTGCTCAAAGAGGAAGCTCCATTAAATGAAAGAATCAAGAAAATTCAACATTGAGCCTCAAAACTGCCTCGCACCGCACTGGGGACGGATCCAAGGCCAAGGCACCAACAGCTCTTCTTTTACACGCACATATTTAGGTATAACCCCTTTTACCTCCTTTATCTTCCATTAAATTTCCCCCTCCCCAACAATTGAAATTAAGCAAATCCCACAAAAAGCCATTAAAACACGGCATTACCTTTGCTTTTTAGGGACCGAATGTTCAATCTCGAGCTGTTTTCCATGAAGCTCCACTTTCCCTAAAAACAAAACGTGTCTGGTTTTTAAAACGGGGCTGGAGGGGTCAGAAGGCGTTGGAGAAGACCTGAAACCTCCCCATTGCATCCCCATTACAATCAACTCCGCACAAACGCATCCCCCGATTCCTTTACAAGTGCATTTTATTCAATGGAAGACTGGCTTCAAATGGGGAAGCGGTGGGAGGGAGTGGTGAGTTCGCTGCCTGGACAATGTTCCTTAGGAATATTTAATTCCCGAGTTCATCCTGCTTTGGAGCGCGAGAAAACGAGGAATAATATTTGGAAGAGCAATTCCTCACTGGGATGGAATTCCGTCTCCTTCCATCCCTCCAAGAAGTCCTTCAGGCAGGAAGGAGCCCATGAAAAGCCTCAAAAATCGGAACTCCATGGCAGGAATGGATTTCTCTTTGGAAAATGGAGTGGGATTCCCTGCAGCGGGGTTATTTATAAGGATTTTTGCCTTTTTTTGGGAAGGGGGGAGAGGAAGGGAAGGGGCCGGGTGGGGAGGGGGGAGCGGGGAGGGGGTCCAAAAAAAGGATAAAATTCCAAGGATTTGAAGCCTCCTCGTTTTCCCGGGTGCTTTCTCT
>WYDI02024044.1:0-163942 GCA_009867235.2 Psittacus erithacus | reverse complement strand
TTGTTTGGTTGTTTGGTGAGAGTGGTTGGTGGTTGGTGGTTTTGTTTTGGTTTTTGTTTTTTTTTTTTTTTTTTTTTTTTTTTTTGTTTTTGGGGGGGGGGGGGGGTGTGTGGTGGGAGTTTTTTATTGTAAGAATGTGAGTAGGTTAAATATTACAAGTTGCTAGTAGTGATTTCAAGGAAAGAGCTCTCCTGAAGTAATGAAATCTTTCTGTTACTGTAATTAGTTTCACAGTTGTCACCAGGAATGTAAATAATGAAATTTGCCACTAGATGTCCCTGCAAGCCAAAACAGTTTTGTTTCCTTGAAAACATACTGCTTTGTTTTTTGCCGCCTGAAAACAGTTGTTTTGTTAGCTGCAGTTTTCCCCCTTCTGTTCTTTCCTTTTCAATTTTTCATGACATATTCATGCAGATGAATACCTGACCAGGTGTGTGTCTTGATTTATAATTTGTGCACTTTCTGATATTAGCAGAAGCTGCGAGGAGAGAATATACTTCTCACCTACAGCAGTTTGGAATTGAGAATCCAAAAGGTTGCATTCATTTTTTTCTTTTGGTTGATAGGCTCTCAGAATAAGCCATGTTTTTTTTGGTCTTTGACTTTGTATCTATTATGGCACTTCAGAAGTACTTCTTACTTAAGTAAGCTGCAGGATTCAGACCTGGCTTCAAATCCTGTGTTCCTAGTTGTGAGCTCTGGCCTACAGTTTGATAGTTACATTGGTATCTGTAGCTTATGGAAGCAAAGACCTGAGGCAGAGAAAGGTACTACTATCTGGTGGGGTTTTTTGTTTGTTTGTTTGTTTGATTGGGGTTTTTTTACAGTGATCATATTGGTATGCTTAGAAATTCTTAGGGTTGTGCTGTCTTGGGTTTTCCCTGTGTACCAGAACTTTCTGTTCTTTCATATGGTTTATTGTCCTTAGGATCACTGAGCAGTTCTCCTCATACAGCTGTTGGTTTAACAATTGAAAATGTCTTACACTGAATTTGGAAATTGTTGTTGTCCTTTGTCAACAACTAATAAAATTCAGAAATGAAAAATATATACTCTATGGATTAGAAGCTTCCTCAGAACTTGTGCTATTATGTTTGAAATTGGTAGTGTGTAGAGGACAGTCGCCGAGAAGAACGTTCTTGATTCAGAGTTCTTCCCCCTCAGCCTCTCAGCAAATCTGGGTAAAGCAGAATACAAACTTGCTGTTGTCACTTTGCCTATATTGGTGTTGTAACTGGTATAGATTTTCCTCTGACCTTTTCCCATCTGTGGTGGGTTAACCCTGCCGGGACACCAGGTGCCCACCAAGCTTCTCTATCACTCACCTCCTCAGCTGGACAGAGAGGAGGACGTATGGATTGACACAAGGACATAGACAGAGATCACTCACCAATTGCTGTCGTGGGCAAAACAGACTTGACTCAGGGAAATGAGTTTTATTTGTTGCCAATCAAAGTCAAGAGTAAGATAATGAGAAATAAAACCAAATTTTAAAAACCCCTTTCCTCACCCCTCCCTTCTTTCCAGGCTCAAATTCTCTGATTCCTCCCCTCTAGTGGCACAGGGGAATGATGTGGAATGAGGGCTGTAGTCAGTTCATCACGCACAGTCTCTTCAGCCTCTTTCTTCTCAGGGAGGACTCCTCACACTCTTCACTGCTCCAGTGTAAGGTCCCTCCCATAGGAGAACTGCTCAAATGTGAGTCCTCTTCACAGGCTGCAGTTCCTCAGAGTTTGCTGCAGCATGGAGCCCTTCCACGGGGTGCAGTCCTTCAGGACCAGACTGCTCCTGCATAAGTACCCTATAGAGTCACCAGTCCTGCAGCAAACCCACTCCAGCATGGGCTCCTCTCTCCCTGGGGCCACAGTCCTGCCAGGACCCTGCTCCAGTGCAGACTTCCCACAGGGTCACAGCCTCCTTTGGGCGTCCCCGTGCTCCAGTGTGGGGTCCTGCATGGGCTGCAGGTGGAGATCTGCTCCACCGTGGGCCTCCATGTGCTGCATCTCACCGTGAGGGCACAGCCTGCCTTACCATGGGCTGCACCACGGGCTGGAGGAGAATCTGCTCTGGTGGCTGGAGCACTTTCTCACCTCCTTCTGCGCTGACCTGGGTGTCCGCAGAGTTGGTATTCTCACATATTTTCACCTCTTTGACTGCAATTGCTTCTGCTCAGTAACTATTTTTATCCCTTCTTAACTATGTTATCCTAGAGGCACTATCACTGTCGCTGATCTGCTCAGCCTTGTCCAGCAGTGGGTCTGTCTTGGAGCCACTGGCATTGGCTCTGTTAGACATGGGGGAAGCTTCTGGCAGCTTCTCACAGAAAGCTGCCCATGTTGCCCGCCTGCTATCAAAACCTTGCAAAACCCAATACACCATCTTAGTGATGGAGAAAAGAAAAGTGGGAAAATAAAGTTAAATATCAGACTCTCCTGACATTATTATGCCTTCTAGCGGAATAGGCATTGCCATGTAGTGTTTATTTTCATATGTGGAAGACAGATTTTCATCTTGCTTGTAGTTCAGGGCCAGATTTTCATCTTGCTTGTAGTTCAGGGTTTTATAAAATCACATGGTAAGTGTTTAAACATAGATACATGAAAGATTTGAAGAGTGGAATGGAAGAAAACATTTTATATTCAAGTGTATATGTAAAGAAGATGATATATTTGCAGTGATGGTGGAGATCTAACATTTTTCCTGAGTTTTACTTTGTACAGGATTGCACTTTGTAACTTTGAATTACACTTTGTACACTGAGACCATGGTGTTCTCTAGGCATCAGTCCAGTTATGCCAAAAGCTAAAATGGCAGAGGAGTTAGTTTCAAAGCTTTTTGATTTCCCTAAAACTCAGTTACAGTTCTCACTCTCCTAGATCTTTTAGAAGTGTCAGTAAAGATCAGATTAATGTATTTTGCTTCTAATACTGAAAAAAACTAATAAGGCTTGTTTGAATACTTCCTCATTTCTTGGCATCTGTTGATTTGCAACTTTCTCACACCAATCTGATATTGTCACATTTAGCAAAACTCTTTCTGGAAAGGTCACAAGAAACCACAAGAAAACGAGGAAGTGGCATGTATTAATGGCACATGTCAGGGCTGAATTTTGGGCTGGTATCTTCCAGACTTTAACTCTTCTCCAGGGAGGGCTTGATAAGAATTCAACAGTGAGAATGATCTCCTCTTCTTCCAACTGAAGTGATGGTATTGAGGAGTATCATCATTTCAGTTGGAAAATGAATGTATTGTATGTGCAAATGAATGTACTGAGTAGTACAACTTGTTAGGATAGTGTGACAGACTGTGACTTGTAATCAGTAGTACTAAAAGCACCATGTGTCTGATGTCTTGGCCTTTGCTTGAACGCTGATTAACAAGGCATAATTAGGGCATTACTAACATCGCAGTTTGATTCTTAGTGTACAGCATAAGGAAAAATAACATCCTATGTAATCTGTCAGATAGAAGCTTGCGCTTGTTTGTATTGACTTCAATAATATCCATGTTATTTGTGTCCCTGGTAGGGCTAGGCAGAATGAGCAGAGTTGCCCTTTTGGTAAATGTCTCTAACCTGAGTTACAGCAGAGCCAGGAGTCTTCTGTACTTGAAAGCAAAAGTGGCATGTGAAATCTTCGAACAGTGAATGTACTTGACTGCTAATTACATGTCCTTGTATTTCATCAGGTGACCTGATCTTCTGGGATAACAGCAGAAAAGTGGATGGCATTGGAAATTAATTATAAGTTAATTTCAGTTTTGTCTTCTCCATACTTGTTGTGAACAGTCAATCATAAAATGGAGGCTTCAGGTAGTCTTATTCCTCCCATGGCTGAAAGTGGTGATACCACTGATTTATAAAACTTACAAAAACTTCTGATTGATGAAAGAATGCAATGTGGATATCATAAAGTAAATTATCAAAATGTGAGGGCAGAAAATCTAAGGTAATTTAAACAGGTTTCTTAATCTGAGCTGTTCATACATGGGAGGGATTTGTGCCTGCATGTGTTAGCTATTTCTGTATTTAAGGACAGAGCATTGTTCATATTACAGAATAAAAAATTCAGAATACCTCAAGATATTGCAGATTATGTTTCTGCAATACTTGTTATGCTTGTGAATATGGGATACCTTTTCAGTGTATTACAGGAAGAGGATATTAATAGTTTAGTTCTAACTTGCAATTTGCTTCTGCTTGTGAGTTTTTTGAGCTTTAAGATCTAATTTTAGGGAGTAAATGTAAAATAAATGTTTTTTATCTTGCAGATTACAGGAGGAATGTACAAAATCACAAGATGAACTGAAGCAATTGTTAGCTGAAAAGCAGACTGTACATGAGAAAATTCAGCAGCTTTTTTCTGAACATCAAGAGGAGTTTCTGAGTAAAAGATGAGAGCTGGAAAACCTGAAGATGCAGGTGGGATAATTTACTGTCAGGACCTAATATGGTATTAGGTCCTGTAATAGGGCCATGTATATATTTCTGTTTATGTAACATGTATATACCTAGCTTGAATATAGTTCAGATGTCTTGAAATCTACCCAACCCGAGTAATGTTTCTTCTTTAGAGTGACTGACTACGGGTTGAAATTATTGTTTTCTAGTTTAACTGAATCTTCCAAATTCTCTTGTTCTGTCCTATGTTAATAGCAAGACTTTTCAGTCTTTGTGCATGCTCCCCTGTTATGGGAGAATCATCACTTTCTTAATCTTGAAAAAAATGCCAGCAAACCAAGAAACACAGAAACAAGCAAAAACCCCTGAATCTTTAAGGTAACTTGGGTGACACTTTCTATAACTGCTTTTTCCCTTAAACTAATGCATGAACATTTCTAAGAATGTTTCTAATGTTCTTAAGAAACAAATTCAGCATCTAACAAAGGATCCCAGACTCTGAACAGAGGATATATGCCCTGCTACTTTAACTAGAATTAATTTTCAGGGACTTCAGGGTACAAGTGGAAGGAAAGTAGAATAAATGGAATATGTCACAGGATGTGAATGAACTCTGGTTTTTTGTAACACTTTTTCTTGGTAGATAGTTGGCTGTATTAGCCATACCCAAGAAAAGTTAACAAATTACTATGTGGCATGGAGCTTAAAGCAGGAAATCTTTCCTGATCTTAGTTCCATTTCAGTCTAATACATGAACTCCAACAGATACGTTGTATCTAATGTGTTTTACAAATAATTGGGTTGATATTGCTCATTTTGACTCTTTGTGGCTGGTTCACTTACTGTTTAAGTTTTCCCAGGCTAATTCTTTATCTTTGATGAGACACCTCATCCCCAACCCTCCAGGACATAAATCTCTTGGCCATTCATCTTGACATTTGCATTGCTTCTACCAAGTAAATACTGATGTTTCAAATTCTTTTGTTATCTTCCCAGAATATTTTTAGTTTACTAATACATTTTTTTTTCTTCTGTAACTATTACTGAAAAGTCTTTAGAAAAACATAGAATATTAAGCAGGATTCCTATGATCATATTTGACATACTTTATTCCTGGCTATTTGTCTTACGACAGTGCAAATAAATGACTATGACTAGTTATTTATGATACTTTTCTGTCTTAAGGTGATAACTCCTCAAAAAATAGAACTGTTAAAAGCACAAATACAGGAAGAATTGGAATCTCCTGTGGCAGAACTTCATCGGAAGCTAGAAAATGTAAGTAGTATGTATTGAAATTCTATTTCCTTTAGAGTAGTGATCACCAGTTTATAGTTTTTCTTCAAACCTTAGGAAATTACAACTGAAAGGGGAGCAAAGTGTAACATTCTTTTTCTGGTACTATTGCCCCAGGTGGTGACTGTTGAAACCCTAGAAGAGGGAGACGGAGGGATTCAGTTCACCAGATATAACTTTTGAAATTATAGGAACACTGAATGGACGTTTGAAGGAAATAAAGCTGAGAACATCTCTGATATTTTTGTGGGTTTTCTGTCTAACTTAGGAAGTGGAAAAATACAGAACAAAATATAACAAACTTCTCTATAAATATGCTTTTCTGAAGTCAGAACATGAACATCAACAGGAAGAACATTCACATATTTTAGAAGAGAAGAAAATACAATATGAGGCTGAGGTACATAGAAAGTTGCTGTAGCTTAAAATACATCTGATGACAAAGCTGCTTGAACACTGTGAAAATGTTGGTACTTGATGGGTTGTCAGTATGATGCCATTTCATAATGTAGTGTTTATTTCTGTTCTCTCAATTCCCAAAACACTTTAATGACTTAGCCTAAAGCTGTCTCTGTGGGTTTGTTCAGTGATGTGTTGCAATACATTTGTGCTATTATAAGTAAGAATAGATTTGCCTTCTGATAAATGACAGTCAGTAGCCTTGCTTAATGGTTTTTTTAATTGCATTTGTGATGTAATTTGAGACATCATGCTAATCTGAAATTAATAAATTATCTGGACAACTGATGGAACTGATGGAAGTTTAGATTTTAAATTACTCATGTGGCAATTAATCCAGGGAGGAGGCACCAGAAGATACTGTTAATAGCAGACAAGGGCGCATTTTGCAACTGAGTTGGATCATGACAGTGGTAGTCAAAAAGGATATTGAAAAATTTGATAACTTTATTTCAGTTGTGTTAACTCTTGAATAAGCAATTCATGAATTTTCTGTTTCAGGATTGGACTTTCAAAAGTGCATCTAAATAAATTGCCAGCTTATTTATGTTTTAAATATATGGAGCAGTGTAAACAATGTTGCATATGTCATTAGCATATCCATTTGAGTATTTGTCTGGGAGCATATATCCTAAGATACCAGATCTGAATGTATTAGTCCAAACATGAGACACAAATCAAAGCAATCATCACTTTTAAAATCAATCAAAATTTGCAAATTCAGTGCATTAAAAACAGAACAGTTGTCCTCCCTGGAGCTAAACCCACATGCTGCTTTACAGCATGCTTTTACATGCCTGTCTCTCCTGTGGGCTCGTTCTAGTCCTGCAGCTAATTAGAACACTTAAAGAGAATGAAACTACCTGTGCCCAGGGCAAAATGTGATCGAGTTTTCTCTCTTAGACTCTTTTAAACCTTCCATGCCATTTAGCACAAGGAGGCTACAAAACTTCTCTGGGCAGCCTGTTCCAGTGCCTTACCACCATCACAGTGAAGAATTTCTTCCCAATATCTAGTTTAAATTTACTTTCTTTCTGTTTAAATTCATTCCCCCTTGTTCCATCACTTCATGGTCTTGTAAAAAGTCCCTCTCCAGATTTCTTGTAGGCCCCCTTTAGGTACTGGAAGGCTGCTACAAGGTCTCCCCGGAACCTTTTCTTCTCCAGGCTGAACAAGCTCAATTCTCTCAGCCTGTCTTCATATGAGATGTGCACCAGCCATTGGATCATCTTTGTGACCCTTCTCTGGACTCACTCCAACAGATCCCCATCCTTCTTATGTCAGGGGCCACAGAGCTGAACACAGGACTGCAGGTGGTGTCTCACAAGAGTGGAATAGAGGGCCAGGATCATCTCCTTTGACCTGCTGGTCACACTTCTTTTGATGCAGTCCAGGACATAGTTGGCTTACTGGGCTGTGAGCTCACACTGCAGGCTCATGTTGAGCTTCTCAACATGATTAAGAGTTCAGACTTGAACAGGGGAAGTTCAGGTCAGATATAAAGAATTCTTTACTATGAGGGTGGTGAGGCACTGGAACAGGTTGCCTAAAGAAGTTGTGAATGCTCCACCCTTGGCAGTGTTCAAGGCCAGATTGGACAGAGTCTTGGGTGGCATGGTCTAGTGCGTGGTGTCCCTGCCCATGGCAGGGGGGTTGGAACAAGATGATCTTAAGGTACTTTCCAACCCTAACTATTCTATGATTCTGTGATTCTGTGATTCTATGACTCTATCTACGAATGCCCCCAAGTCCTTCTCCTCAGGGCTGCTCTCAATTCATTCTCTGCCCAGACTATTTGTGCTTGGGTTTGCCTCAACTCAAATGCAGGACCTTGCACTTGGTCTTGTTGAAGTTCACGAGATTTGTGCTGGCCTACCTCTTAATCCCATCAAGATTCCTCTGATGACATCCCTTCTCTCCAGTGTGTTGACTTCTAAAAGCACTGCTGGAGATCAGAGTTTGGACTAGTCTCCAGATATCAAGAGAACTCTTTTCATACCTTACTTTCTTGCTCTTTTGCCCCCACTATTGCATTCAGTCCACATAACTCATTTTGAAACACTAGAATATATTTATACTATGTTTGTTAGCTACAGTCTCAAGACGAGTTTGTACCATATCATACTACCTTGTACCAGAAAGACTATCTACTTTTTTATTTATCTTTGTCTGGCAGGGCCCAATCATGAGTTTGGCTGTCTTGAGTTACTAGCAGATATGAGTTCTGTTGTGGCTATAGAATTGTGGAATCATAGTCTGAGTCAGAAGAGACCTCTTTCTAGTACAACATCCTGTTTAAAATACTGAAGTGTAATGAGATCGGGTTGCCCAGAGTTATGTCCAATTGAGTCTTGAACATTTGCAAGGATGGAGATTCTACAACCTTTCTGGGAAAACTATCCCAGAAAGTTAAACATTTTTAATAGAAAAGCTATTTAACCATTTTCAGGGTGAATGTTTTTCCTAAAATCTAATGGGCATTTCACATATTCCAGCTTTATCTGTTGCCTCTCTTCCCATCACAATGCATCTCCTTCTCTGAGCAGGGAATAGCAGTTCTGCTTCGCAGGACATTGACCATTTTCCTCCAATTTGGTATCACCCACAGGCTTGCTGAAAGTGTACTCCATTCTGTCATCCAGGTCACTAATGAGGACAACTGTCAGTATTAGACCTGTGCTGATCCCAGAAAGACCCCACTAGTTACATGCAGTCAGCTGGGCTTTGCACCACTGATCATCACTCTTTAAGCCTGGCAGCCCAGCCTTTTTCCACCCACTTTTTCATTCACTTTTCCAGCACATATCTCAATTTGGTGAGAGAGAAAGTTATGTGAGACTGTATCAAAGGCCTGTTAAAATCAAGGTATATAAGATCCACTGCTCTCTGCTTTGTCTGCAGTGCCAGTCACCTCTTTCTAGAAAGCAGAGTAGTAGGTCAAGCATGATTTGCCCTTGGTAAACCCTGCTTTCCATCACCTTGTCTTTCATGCGTTTAGAAATGGCTTTTAAACAGTTTTGCCCTTTCACAGCGACTGATGTGAAGCTGACTGTCCTATAGTTATCTGGATCCTTCTTGATCTTTTTGCTGTTCTTGATGATGGGTGTGCTGTTTGCCTCTTTCCAGTCACCAGAAATCTTCTCTGGTGGCTGTGTCCTTTCAAAAATCAGCCTTGCAATGATACCAGTGAGCTCCTTCAAATTGTTTGGATCCACTTGTGCGTGTCCAGTGAATTAAATGATCCCTAACATTTTCCTCCTCTACACTAGGTACTGCTTTACTACCAAAAACTGCTAGGGGGCTCAGGGACATCTGAGGCTTCGGGACAAGCCTTATCAGTGAAAACTGAAGCAAAAAAGTCATCTGTTGATTTTCCTACTCTAAGAATGAAAAGAAATGTGAATGTAATTTCTTAATATTTTGAAAGCACACTGCTGCTTTACTCAGTCGTCAACTGCTGTATTTGTTACTGCCTGACATCTAACCAATGTAAAAGCTTTTCTTTTTCTGATTAACAACTATCAAGTGGCAAGGCTGGATAAAGATAAAGAACTCCATAATCAGCTGCTTAGTGTTGATCCCACGAGGGACAGTAAATGCATGGAGGCACTCTCTAGAGAAAAGGCACAACTGATTCAGAAAATAAAAGGCTTAGAAGCAGAAGCAGAAGAACTAAGAGCAGAAAGAGACAATTGTAGTGTGCAAGCAGAAAGTGTTCAAAGATCACAAGTCCAGCAGTTAGCTGAGATACAGGCTATAGCAAGATTTTTGGAGGTAAGTGGGTTTTGTGCATGTTTCTTTTTCAGATTTTGCCTTCTTGCAGACTATGGTGACAGTAACACTTGGCTGGTAGAACTGTCACTGAAGTCATGATAATTTTGCCATTGAGTTCACTGTTTGAAATTGTACATTTCATATTTAAAAACCTGTAAGTACATTGGGAGTCCTGTACTGCCAATTCAACTTTAGAAGGGTGGAGAGCTCAACTGAGAGATTCCATTGAATGATCTCCTTTCTAAACATGCAAGTGATATCCATGTTTACAGCCAGTAAGATGGTCATGTCGGCACTTGTCTCTTGGCAAGAGTTAGAAACTGATGACAATATGTTTACAATCTGCTACGGTAAATTTTTTATTCTTTTTAAAAATGTTATATGGTGCTTCCCTACTTCTTTAATCCTTTCCTCATACGTCATCTTTTTTGCCTACCTTTGTCTTTCCTTTTGGCAACACATTACTGCAGTTGTTTAGTTCTTGGCTGTTTCTTTCCTTTCAAAAACTGTTGTTATTTCTAGCCAGTTGTATGTTTCCCAGAGTTTCGCTTTATTCCTCATCTACGGTCTTCAGACTTCCTGTCAGTTCTTGCTGTCTCTCTAAATAGTGAGTCTTTCCATGTGGATTTCTTGCATAGTTGCAGCATACAGATAGATGGTTTATTTTAATTTTACTCTTTTCAGTGCTATATACCTTTGTTACAAAAAACTCTGATTATGACTTAAAAAGTGCTGTAATATTCTTAAGTTAGAAAACTTAAAAAGATCTGCTATAAATAGGTCAGTTTGGAAGAAGGAAGGTGAAATTGTAGGTTTGATTACATTTTTGATGCTTAGAAACACTCAGGGCCTTAAGTCTCTAATACAGTAATTGCATTTTATTTCCCCTCCATGATGTTAATTCTTCAGTTAGTCTAAGTGCATAGGCCAGCATATGACATCTTTTTGAGCACCACTTACAGTCATACTGGTGTTTACAGCCCAGTAATTTATTAGTCGGAATACCTGCTGCCTCATGACCAAGCCAGATTACTTCTGCTTCTTGTGAAGTAAGACTGAAAATGTGTGTGATTCTGTCCAGGAAGTGTTAATAAAACCAGTTGTGCCTTTTGATTAAAATTCTGGACCCTTGTTATATTGGAACATATTCTAAGCAAAGATAAATATTTATGTATTATATAATATAAAAGGTCAGTATTATCTGAAAGCTCAGATCAATTGAATCATTCAAGTGAATAGCAAGAGGCAAAAAATCTCACCAATACCTCTTTCTTCAAGACAGAAAAGAAGTCTGCTGAGCTACAGATGGGTTGAATTGAGAAAGAACTGCGGGTAAGTCATGAACAAAACTTTCTCTTAACTACTGAACTTCACAAATCGGAATGAGAAATCAATTCCTTAGTTACCAAAGTAAGTGCTTTTATGGTATCTGAAATCTATTTTTCATATCCTGTTATGTGTAAGTTTTTCTTTTTATATTTTACATTAAAATGAAGTAATAATGTTTTCTGCTGTGACTTAAAATAGACTTGGAATTTTTTTCTCAGTTTCAGTTGGAAGACACAGAATATACAACTTTACAGGAAAAACATCATCCCTAGAAGTATCTCTAAAGATTGAAGTTATGTTGTTCTTATTTTATTTTCTAGATCTTTTTTCTAAACAGAACAGGGCTTGAAGAGGTGTCTTTAAGCTCCCATCAAAACCAAACCATTCTATGATTCTATCTTAGTTGCTGGGTTGACACCAGATCTTAGAGGTTTTACTCTATGCTTGGGTTTTGTTGGGGTTTTTTTGTTGGGTTGTTTTTTGTTGGTTGGTTCGGGAGTTTTTTGTTTAGTTTTGGGGTTTTTCGAGATCTTAAGAGACATTTCTAGAAAAATACTGTAGAAAAAAAAGAATCAGAGGCTTCAATTTTAAGGAAAACCTGAAAGTGCTTAAGAAACTTGATATTGCTGTTTAGAATTTCAGCATAATTAGGTTAGTATGGATGCCAGATTCAGAGTGTTATCTAGTTGCAGTGATTCTTCAGCTACGCAACTTGAAAAGGATGGATCCTTTATGCAATTTCATATGTGATTATGTGAATAAGCAAGACAAATTGAAACACTAGTGAACTGTTTTTCACTCAAGAGTTGCAGAATGCTTACATTGCTTTATGTAAATTTGAGTCAGGATATTAGTCCTAATGAAATAGTTACTTGGGTAAATAGCAGCTTTCTACTTTTATCCCCTCCTTTGTCTAGAGAATACTGGGAGATAAATTTTTATCACATCTGTCAGTTCCTGGTAGCAAATTTAATCCCCTGTTTTCTTACCTTCCTGGAGAGGCTTTAGTTAGTTATGATGTAACTGTAAAGCCAGGCACTTTGGCCTTGTATATGTGTCTGAATGCGTATTTATTTTAAGCTCTCTGTTGACATAAAGCTATCCTGCATTTTTGAATGTACATTCCAAAATTACAAAGCCATGGGCTTTGCATGGATACAGAAGTTAGTATTGTCATAACATACCTCAAGAAAGATACAATACAGGAAGAAAACTTTTAACTTCTACCATAGTTGTTCTCTGCCCATCTCAGATTTAATTCAAAACAGGCTTTCCAGTCCACATTTATGAGTATGAGGGATTTCATTTTGGTCCTTAATCCAAAAAAGTTTTAATTTGCCATAAGAATAGGCTATACCTCTACCATTATTTAAAGCCACTTTATACAATGTACCATGCTTGTCTCACAGGAGTAATAAATAGGAGAGGAAAACTTCTGCTAAGGATTTTTTGATCAATTGTCTATCAGAATGTATGGATAATTTAAAGTCTTTATTTTTTGTATCAAGTGGTGTTTTCTGCTCACTTCCAGAAAGAAATAGAGAAACGTAAAATGTTGAGTGGTGTTTCTTAAACGGAAGAAAGTATATACTAATTTCTATACTGACCTCCACCCCCTTCAGTGCCCACTCAAAATTATTCCTGAGTACATTTGTCTTCCAGATACTGTGCCTTAAAAAACCCACCTTAAATCTTTGCAAGTTGCCCTGAAATGTTCACAAGTTAGTATTTAGGCAACCAAATCTGTAGTTACTTAATAAGCTAGTATGTCATTCTTAACCTTTTGCCACTGTATATGCTAGCAGGTTGTAATTACATTTGTCATTGTGAATAGATTTTCATTATAAGTGCTTTCCTCTGGATACTTAATCCTCATTGACCGTGTAATTACTGTGTACAAATGCCTAAACTACAGAAAGTTTCCATGCAAGCAGTAATTTTCTTTGATTTGATGTTCTTAAAACTCCTGCTTTTATGGGGCCATTTTTTATGTATGTCACAGTTGTAGAGAAGTATTTGATTTGAAATGCACTTTAAAAAACTATAAAGACCTGGATTTTGAGAAAGTAGTGTGGCACCCCAGGAGGTCAGAGTGACTATAAGTAGTTACCAATTGAAATTAGTTGGGGGAGCAATTGATAATACAGTTTTGCATATCACTGTTTTGTTTTACTCAGGGAGGTTATATTTAAGATTGTGTAAGTTTGAGGGATCTGTAGTCAGAAGCAAAGTATGTGTAAACTGACATGCTAATGCTTGAGTTAGTGAGGCATCAGGGTCTTATGCAGTTTGGATGAGTGTCATATCAGGATGTTCCCAATGAGTAGTCTTTTCAGAAATACTCAAATATTCAGAGGCTGGCTTGCAAAGTGTATAGTATTTACTCAGAAACCCAGTTTTAACGGGCAGTCCTGCGCATCTGTGCGTATATCACCAAGACTTTGTGAAACAGTAACTTTTCTACACTGTAGCTTGTAATAACTGGCTGGTTAAAGATGAAATACACATCAATAGTTGGACAGCTTGGTTCCTGGAATGGATATGGTGTTTGAGCACTTTAATTTTTTTAATCAGAGAATATAGAAAATAGCATTTCAAGATGACTTAACATTCAGTAATCTTCACTGTGTGACTTGAGGAGTTAATAAAAACCTGTAATAGCACTTACTATATTTGGGGAATCAGATCATGTCAACAGCTTTAGTGTTACAGTATCTATATCATCACCATTAAAACTTATCTCACCATTAAAAATTATCTACAAGAGTGGGTATTCAGGATTGCCTTTAGGAAAGCAGTAGATGAAAAAAAATTTAAGATACATTTAAAATAAGCTTAGTCCATGATTATCTGGGAGATTTTCTTGTTAGTAAAGTATCACATGAAAAAATTACAGCAAAGCTGTGAATATGTGTATATATTTATTTTGGTTATTTTTTCCCCCCATTATTCATAGGTAAATGAACTTAAACATTCACATAAATTGGAAGTAGCAAACGTCAAACTGGAGGCAGCAAGAACAAAGAGTGAAATAGAAAAAGAGAGAAACAAGATTCAAAGTGAAATGAATGGTAAAACATGCAATTATTTTCTGATTATTTCTTTTGTAACTTCTAGGTAGAATACTACGATTATTTTCCTTCAAACATTTTTCAGCAATCTTCGCTTTCTACTTCTGGTCTAGGTCATAGATCTGACAACTCATTTTGTATGTGAAATAATTGCATTGTTTCACTTTGTCTACTAGAGTAAGAGCAGTTACAGAACAGTTTTACATTTATGTAAATTAGTGAATCTGTGACACAATTTGAACATAATCTGTTTCAAATCACGTACTTCATCTGGTTATTTTTTCTATTATTGCCAAATGCTAGCATTCTACACTTTGCTTGAAACTTTAACGCATCGTAGGGTTTCAGTGGTTGTTTTGTTTTCTGATTCTGTGTCCATGGAATTGATAGCCATTGGGTACAGCTGCCATGTGAAACAAAATGCAATTTCTAGCTCATTCTTTGAAGAAAACAGGCAATGTTCAAAGTTACTCAGTACATCTGAGTATGCAGGCAACTTGAAATAGCTTTCTAGAGAGAAAAGACCAAAGCTATTTAATACTAGTTATGTGTTGATTTAAATTACTACACGGCTTTTGGTGGACTGTCCTCACAGATGTACCATAACCCCAAAACAGTACCTTCATTTTCTTGGAATAGTTGTTTCTGCTTGTTTGCTTTAATATTCTCTAGGAGCAACTAAAAGGTAGTGGTTTATCTATCAACAATGCATACGCAGTATATTGTGAATTGAGAATATTACACCCTATGAAATATGAAACTAAATACAGACATGATTTAAGTTGTTCTGAACTTCCTGTGGAATCCAGTTTGCATGACTGAATTAGCTATATAACCAGGAGTCATTGTTGTACATGTTAGCTTATTTGCCAGTGAACAGAGATGCCTTGGTCACCAGTTTTTAGTTTGCATCTTATGTCCCAGCCTATAGATTCATCATTTTAGAATTGCCTCATTTGGTAATATGAGTGGATTAAAATATGAAATTTATTGTAGCCAGGTTACTACAGTTTCATTCGTAACCAATTACTGTTTCCCGTAAACTTTTCCATAAAAGGAAAACTTTCTTGCTTGACCGTTTTGTGGCTATTATGGAACACTTTTTAAATCTATCCAGACACAACTGCTTAACAGAAATTGCTTTAGAGTTTAAATCTATAATAATCATAGAATCATAGAATAGTTAGGGTTGGAAAGGACCTTAAGATCATCTTGTTCCAACCCCCCTGCCATGGGCAGGGACACCACACACTAAACCATGTCACCCAAGATTCCATCCAACCTGGCCTTGAAGACTGCTAAGGATGGAGCATTACCTTCACAGTAAAGAACTTCTTCCTTATATCTAACCTAAACTTCCCCTGTTAAAGTTTTAACCCATTACCCCTTGTCCTATCACTACAGTCCCTGATGAAGAGTCCTTCTCCAGCACCCTTGTAGGCCCCCTTCAGATCCTGGAAGGCTGCTATGAGGTCTCCACACAGTCTTCTCTTCTCCAGGCTGAACAGACCCAACTTTCTCAGCCTATCTTCATATGGGAGGTGCTCCAGCCCCCTGATCATCCTTGTGGCCATCCTCTGGACTTGCTCCAACAGCTCCATGTCCTTCTTATGGTGAGGACACCAGAACTGTACATAGTACTCCGAGTGTGTTAAAATAATAAACCCTCATAGGCAGAAATTCCAGTGTACTGGTTACTCTTCAGAAGTTTTCGAAATGTTGCTGTTATACTAAGAAAGGCCATGTCTTTCTGTTTTCATTGGATTTTTCCCCTGTTCTTCCATTCTGTCATGTGAATTGTGATTTTTAGCTCTCTTTTATCAATTTATAAAACTGTTTTAATACTGAACTTCATCAGGTTGATATTCATAATGACATTTTAACTTTTTTAATTGTATAATGCAGGATTGCTCTCGAGGCATGGAAATTCTTAAGGCAGCTGTTGAGCATCATAAGGAGCTTTTAGTAGAAAAGGATCGGGAGCTAATTTGTGAAGTGCAAGCTTCCAAAGAGGAAGTTTCTGAAAAAAATTGCAGTCTTACAGGATGAAAAGTATGTTTGTTGATTTACTGCTCACCTTCTAACAGAAGAGTGTTTTGAGTAACTTCTTAAAATGTTGTTCTTGGCAACTAAACACTTTGGCATTTTGTCATTATTCTTGTGTGCGTGTTCAATGATATCTCAGGTTAGAACTCAAGAACAAATTAGCTGGTGTAGAGAGGATGAAATTGGAACAAGATACTTTGAGACAACATGAAAAGGATCAGTATGAAGAGAAACTACGTGTGTTACAGATGGCTGAAGAATCTAGCAAAAAGAAACTTCAGCGTTTGCGGTAGAGTGGCTTTTCTAACTTTTAACACAAATTTCTTAAGTTTCCCCCCTTTTTTCTTTATGGAAGTCAGTATAAAAGTTTGCTATTCATAGGTACACAAATGTTCATTATGTTAAATTAAACAACGTCATATTTTGCATTGTGTAAAATGGGGGCAGAATTAAAAAATGCTGTTTAAAAAAAAACCCCAACAAAGCCCAAACATTTTTCATCCAAACCTTTAATGATTATAATTTACTGAACATTTTTAAGACATAATTTTGTAATATTCATGTTTGATGAAATTGGGTCCATGTAACGCTGGGGCTATGCCAGCAGCCAAGAGTAAACCATTTATCTTTCCACAGTGGCACCATATCAGCAATTGGCAAATTGGGACCCTAATACAATACCTCTTTGAGTTCGTTATTATAGTTCTTGGTGAAGTCATTATACTACAGTATTTTTATGAAGGTCAATATGATAAAATGGGCAAAAGTCATACTCCAAAAAGTGAACAAAGAAATGTATTTCTTACTTCTGTATGAATTGTAATAATTAATCAAAATACATTTTAAATAATTGCTTAGATACATATTTAACAGCCTTTCAAATTATGGAACATGTTCTATTGTCAAGCTGATTTGTCCTAACTTCTAACATCTATATTTTGATTAGATAAAAATAAGGATGTCTTGTACAATTTTAGATTAAAACTTCAACAGCAAGCTATTCAGACAGAGGAGCTGGAAGAAAAGGAACATGAAAGCGCTGATCTGAAACAAATAAGGTCTTACTACATTGTAGTGTTTGATAGAGAAAAAGAATCTTTTCTGCAGTCACCGTGCCCAGCATGTGAAGATAAGATTGAATTTTTAAGGCTTTTTTTTTTTTTTCCTGAGGGACAAAACACATAAAACAGATACTTAAAACAAAAGTGTTCAGAAATTAGTCATGCTTTCCTAGATCTTTATAAATGAATTGCAGCTTTTTGCTTGATTTGTTTTGTGGGTACCAAGGATTTCAAAGCTGAATGTTTATAAACTGGTATATTGAATACGGTTATGGACTATTTAACTGGAGATTCAGTTTCCATGGAGACTTATAAATTGTTTCTAGGTAATGCTTTGCATTTACACTGCATCTCTCATCTGAGGTTCTTCAAGTGCTTAACAGATGTTTCATAAATGAATAAACTAGTGTAAAGAGGTATATTTCTACTGCAAAGTGAATTGATGGCAGTGTTGAAAATAAAACCTAATTCTTTTAACTCCTGCTCACCCATGATGTTATTTAGTAGGCAAGAACATAGCTGTGCATCAAAGTATTCTGCAAGCTGTGTGCACTTGAAGTTCTAGGCAATACTTTTTTCCTCCACAAATCAGAAATTAGGGTGTGAGTATCCATGCGGGGAGAGGCAAAGGAAAGGGAAATTGCCCTTTCTGTGTGCTGACTGCAGAAGTTGGACTTTTCAGGCTCTATACTTGTTTTTGTGAACAGCCAAGGCTGGCTGTAACACACAGAGATAGAAGAGTCTGCATAGCTTCAAAGCACTGCTACTCAATGTGTGGTATCTAGTTCTGTCCAGTCCTGGGGCTTAATGTTGGATTTCTGAAGTTCTGGGGGACACATCAATGACTGAAGACTCCTGCCTCCCTTTCTCATTTTAACTGCAAGAGAAAACTTCTTTGTCGAGTAGTGATACACTGTAATGCTTTTGGAGAAGCTGTTGAGTAAGAAGATAAGGAACAAATAAGAAAGGCTTATGAAAACTTAATGCAGTCATTTGGTGTCTGTGTTTTGATTTATCTCAGTATCTCAAAATTAATTGTTAGTTAATTGCATACCTTCTCAAATGGAAAAACCTCTTTTTTTTTAGTAGCAAATTCATGACATGCAACTCCAGATTACCTCACTTTCCCAACCAGAAAATAATTTGCTGGAGTCTAATCAGAAGCTGCAGGAAACAATAGAGATATTGAAATAAGAATGTCAACATGCAAGGAATCAGGCCAAAAAAGCTCAACTAGAAGCAGAGAAGTAATATTCTGTTTTCTTCCTTTTGGCTTTACTTTTCCTTTTCATACTGCTTGTGTTCCTTTCACATGGATTACCTAGCTAAGGATTGTAAATTTTTAATAAAGCAGAAGTTAAAACTGAACAGGAAATAGCAGGCAATTGTAATAAATGGCTATACATTCTGATATGCAGTATGTGTAATAGTTTGGCTTGTGGTAACTTCAAAAATCATAGAATCGTAGAATGGTTATGGTTGGAAAGGACCTTAAGATCATAGAGTTCTAACCCCCCTGCCATGGCTTCCACTTCTGCA
The DNA here is from genome assembly GCA_009867235.2 of Psittacus erithacus. Taxonomy (NCBI): domain Eukaryota; kingdom Metazoa; phylum Chordata; class Aves; order Psittaciformes; family Psittacidae; genus Psittacus; species Psittacus erithacus. The sequence goes on along the minus strand of WYDI02024044.1, from coordinate 144,968 downwards.
AGCACCGGTGAGAGTAATAACAAATTAGGAGTGTGTTTCCATTTATGTCTATACAATTAATTATTGAATAGTGAAATACACTATTTGTATAAAATGAAAGCCTATTTCTACTGAAATGAATTTCAAACTTACATTAGTTTAAGTGGATCTAGAGTTTCACACACAGTTCTTTTAAGAATGTTTAAGCATTAAGGGTGGATAAAGCATTTAAGCATTGTATTATGCTTTGGTAGGTTTCGGGAACCCAGTCTGTATGTGTGTGTATTTATATAGCCAAATACATGTCTGTCTTATATTGGATTATTGTGTGGTGGGTTTTTAAAAAAGTCAGCATCCCAGTTAAATAGAAAACTTCCAAAAGACATAATGGGACATTTTTTGTTTTAACTTCTCTTTTTGCTACAAATTGGTACTATACTTGCTTTGTTGTCTTTAGTTTAAGTATTGCTTTTCAGTTTAACATTTGAAGAAATTACTGCATTGTTCTGTTGTCAGTAGGATGTTAAATACTTTGGATGTTTACTTTAGGAAGATGTATTCCCATTTTGAGTGAGATTTTCACTGTTATTTGGGTGAGACTAACACTATCATTTAGATATTTATGGGCCATAGACCAGTCAGGAGTAGGTTTTCCAAGGAAGGCAGTAGAAGGAGCTTGGCAGTCCTCAGAGATCCTTGTATAAGTAGGTAGATAACGGAGATGCACCAAGGCTGATACTGCAGAAATTAAGCTGCTTTGCAGGCTACCTGTAAGTCCTCCAGGTCTGTCCTGCTGTTAGCCTGGGAGCCGTGAGACATATTTCCATTCTTTTTCTGAATCTGTGGTGGTAGGACTTCCTTCCTCAGCTCAGTAATTCTTGTAAACTTGAACTCCAAGAATTAAGTGGCGCCAAAGCAACTTGTCTTAAAGAGGAAGTGAAATAAAGACCAAAAGATAAGAAAGTTTCAGATAAATAAAATAATGCTAGATGGGCTCTAAGTAGGTAAAGCAGCTGCCTGGCTGTGTCAGTCATGCTTGGAAATGAAAATGTGAAATAAGAAAAAGGGCTGAAGGCAAACAGATTGATATAGGTCAGTGACTAGCTCAATCAGGCACTTGAGAAGCATTTCAGGAACAGTGATAGCATTTAGGAAAACAAAACAACCCAACTTGTGGCATATAACCACTGTCTCCACTGAAATTCTTTTACTGGTAAGCAGTGCTTTTTGACAAAGCTGTTTGGCTCCTGGGTAGTAGTTATTTACAGTCAACAGCAAGGTACGAACCACACTGGGTCTACTGAAGGAACTTTGACAGGTACCAGCTGGTTCAGGATCCTAGTCCTAAGAATGGATGATGACTAATACTTTAGCTATGGGGAAGGGAAAGGCTGTCTGCTGAGAAATTGAGAAATTCCCTTCATTCAGAGTCCCTGAAGGGAAACTGCACTGGCCCAGGACTGGAGTAGTAAGGATTCACTGATACTAAACCTTGGACTGCATTTCTTAAAAACTGCTGCACAGAATCTCACCTTTTTTTTCTTTTTTTTTTTATCATATAGTTAAATACGCTGTTAGTTTACTTTGACCCACAATGCAGATAACCCGAACACAGCAGTAGAGAGAAACTGGCTCATTTCCTATCTACTGCTAGAGAACACAGCCTAATTTTAGTATGTTTTAACTATGCAAAGGCCTAACCAAATAACATATGCTGCTAGTGTTGTGTTTTCAGCTGGAGTGTTGTCTAAGAACCATATTGCTGTGAGCTTCCTGTTGTGTTGGTGTTTGTTCTGGTTGGGAGCACATACAGTCAAGCCTGTACTTCTCTGTTTCAAAGGCATAGTAGTCTGCACAGGGCAGCAACACATTCTTTTACATCTTACCACCCAAAGAGAGAAGGTAGATTTCAGCTCTTCTGACAACTGATGTTTGGCATAGGTGTCTGCTCTTACGTTCCAGTGGGATTGTTTAATCCAAATTCAGGAATTTTCTGTTGTCAGTTTGGCAGCATGCCGAACCAACAAGCAGCCAACAGTTAACTTGCTTCTTGGAATCGCTTTTCAAAATTTGCCTCATGGTTGGACAAAACCTAAGATGATGTTAATGCATGGGTTTGAATGTCAATAGTCCCAAATAGATTGTTACCACCATCAAATTTAAATCAGATCCTTCAAGTGTATAAAGGTAGGAAAAGATGCATCTATCTTAAGAGATTTAAGGCATTAATCAAACACACTGCTTTGTCTATGTAAACTCTTAATCTTTTAACTTGATTTTTTCAAAGGATTTTCGAATGCAAACGAATAGAATGGCTGGGAGAGAAGCACCTGCTTACTCAGCATGACAGAGAAAGAAGAGGAATATAACCAAACGAAGAACAAGCTATGTCGAGCTGCTGTTACTCAGAAAAAGGTAGGCTGACTCTTCCTTCACCAATGTTCTAGCTTATGAAAAGTTCAACTTTACTTTGGCCAGCCAACATTGTTTTAATATTAAGAGTTTATTTGCATTCTATTGTATATAACAAAACACATCAGGTTCTTCAAGATCAGCACAGAAATTGGTTGAAGTGATATGCAAAAGAATATTACAGCCAACAACTTTGTTATAATGCCATCAAGATGTTGTGATGCTCTTTTTTCTGTGTGCCTGTGTGTGTAGGGTTATTTAAAAGGTGGACTTCTTGAATAGCAAGGATGATATTTTGATACTAGATAAATGATGTTCTACTTTTTCTTGATGGACTATGAAAATTGTATTTTTCCTAAGCTTGCTTTTTTATGAAATAACTTGAAAGGAAAAGCTGATTGTTTATAAAAGCTTGAGATTAATTGACAATTTTATACATTGGACATAAACAGGTTATAGAACCTACCAGTGGCTTTTAAGGTTGTAAACAGTTGAGATCAACAAGAGTTAAAAAGGAAGAAGATACATTGTTTTGGCCATGCTTATACTTATTTATATGTGGTCATTTGGAGAATGAATTTTATTATTCTCAAATACAGTTAGTGCTTGTTAGTACAGCTGGTCACTGACCAATGACTGACTGACAGCTATGGATCATTTCCCATCTCTTCTGTTTCCCATCACAGGATTCAGAACTTTCTAACAGCCCAGCACCCCTTCTTAAGTGAGGAAAATCCTAAAAACAGTCACAGCTTGAAACAATGTACAGTGTAGATGTAATTTTTGCAAGACCTGTATCAATGTATCAAGGCATTACTTAACTGTTTGAAATACCTGTTTGACAGAGAAAGACTCTCAATGATAATAAGCAAAGGAGGATAAGAGAGAAACTAGAACTTTTGGAAGCCAAGATAGAAGAACTAGAAAAGGAAAATCAGGTGCTAAGTAGATAATAACCTTTGCTTTTCCTTTGCTTGAAAAATTATATATGCTCAAGGGTTGAGTTATGAAGTATTTTTGAAGATAATGACACTTGGTTTAGTAACTGGAATACAGTCTAATGGCATTTTAAGCACTAGAATTCTTAGAATGGAGTCCATTATGATGGGTATCTGCGAGTTTGTAAGCTAGCTGCAGGACTGTCTCTTCAGAAAGAGAGGAAAATGATTCAATAGATGCAGTCACAGGAATCCCTGCAAAAGAAGGAAGTGAAAAAGACTTCAGAACTGCAACAGAAACAGACTTACTTAGCGTCCTCTTTGAAATACAAACTCCTATTTTTTTTTCTCTTCATTGAGCGCCTACGGAGGGCTTGATTCAATAATTAATGTAATGTGGCTCCTGTGGCTCACTACTATGAGTGCTATTAAAAGCTTAATTTATTCTATGTAAATTCTAATTTGTAATCTGCAGATAGCTGTAAAATATGTAGAGGGACTTTTAGATAGAAATTTGGGTAGAAGAATATACACAGATTTTCCACCTTCCAGTTCTAGGATGTAATTTTGGTTCATAGGGATAGTGAAAAGCCAGAGTACTCGTGGAGAGGTGTGTTGCTGTGTTGGGCTAATAAAGATTTTGAGCACTAAGAAATCTCTTCTTCCCTAGGCAGATTTTTTCCTCTGAAGAATATGCATGCCTCCAGAAGAGACTAAGTACTTGCAACGTAGGCACAATGAATTCCGGAGTCTAATTCTGAATCCTAGCATACCATCCCTCAATCCAGCTGGTACAATGTTGTCGTCTGCCTTGCCTCCTGGGCCTGAAGTGTCCTCCCTTTTTCAGGTGGGGATGTATTATAAGCTGTGAAAATAATACAACAAAAGAGGGTATTTGAATAGTCCTTTATTACTGATCTTTGTCTTTAGGAAGCAACATTTGATCTTTGAACAGAGGGAGAAACTTTGAGGAACACTTCTAGCGACATTCCCTTCCTGGCAGTAGGAGGGAGTTTTTGAAAGGTGAGTATGTTACAGAATGTAACAGACGGGCAGTTTTAACCGGGTTCTCCATACCCGGTTCTTCTCCTGAGAGGCTTCAAATGGATCCTCCTCATCAAGAAATACCACAATGCTGTTCTCACACCACAGTTTAATTCTTAAAAAGCAGCATTGCTGCTCTTGACACCTTGTGTGGTTAAGAAAGTCTTACTTAAGGCTGATTGTACAGACTTTTGGTAACTGAGACCTCAGGTCTGTGTCCTCTTCCTCTGAGAGAAGAAAGGCCTGAATACATGTTTCTTGCTGATGCTGTTCATCATGAATATCAGAAAGATACCCACAAAACACTGAATTTAACAAATAAGGACATTTTGGACTTCACAATTTTTATTTCAAAATCATTAATGAAAGAAAATAAAATTATTGCTCATTTTGGTCCTTTGTAAGTATGCAAAATGTAATAGAGCTACTTTGTTGTTGTTGTTAATTTCAAGGAAGAACAGCATCAAAGAGAGCTTTCCCTGCCTCGCAAGCGGTTGGAAGAACTAGAAACCACACAGAGAAAACAGCTGCAAGATCTTGGACCATCCAGAGAGCAAGTACTGGTGGGCGCACACAGGAACTTGGCTACAAACAAGGTCACCGGAGAAGGCAATGCCCAGAGTGAGGACTACAAATAAAAGCAGCAAACTCTCCATGCTGTTAGTGGTCAGTAGTTTATCCTTTGTATGCACTTTTCTTAAGTAACAAGTCTCTTCTCCCAAGTAACAAGTGATAGGACAAGAGGTGATGGCCTCAAGCTGTATCAGGGAAGGTTTAAACTGGATATTAGGAACAATTTCTTCTCTGAAAGGGTTGTCAGGTATTGGAACAGGCTTCCCAGGGAAGTGGTGGAGTCACCATTCTGGAAGTGTGAAAAAATGTGTGAATGAAGCGCATAGTGGCATGGTTTAGTGGTGGCAATGGTTGGCCTCCATGATCATGAAGGTCTTTTCCAACCCAGTTGATTCTGTGATTAGAATAACAGCAGCTATTTCAACCCTCCCCTGCAGGATTAATTTGGGAAAAATAAGGCTTTTGGCTGGAGCTGGCTTTGCCCAAGCTAAGGCTGTGATTTACCAGCGTGCAATGGGGGCCAAGAACTGGCTTGTGGCAGCCTTGCATGTTAGGCCCTGACCCTGACCCCGACTCTGTGGTTTTCAGTAGGACATCAGCTGATGTTGGAGGGCAGGGAGGGCAGTTTATATAAATGAGAGAAAGCCTTGGGGGCAGAAAAAGAGTAACCACAGGGGGAGGAATGATGGTTACCTTCTGGGTGGTGGGCTCCTTGGCCAGTCTGGCTCTGCACGGTCTTGACCCATGTGGCTCTTCTCTCCCTTGGAGCCTCATGGGGCTGGAACTGCAGTCATACTTCTTCGGGGTTGCCATTCAGTGCCCTACACTCCATTCCTGGCATGACCTCAGCACTGCTACAAGCTGTGCTTGCTTGCTTTTAACAATTTTAAATAAAACACGTCAATCAAAATAACCTCCAAATGCATTTTATTCTAGATAAACCCATACAAACACCAACATGTATTTGTCATTTGCACATTTTTTAACCATTCATTTTAAACAACAGGTTAACTTCTGTACAACAGGAATTACTTTACACATTAGTAAGACTTTAGATGACTGCAAAGTAATGCTCTGTAAGCTAGTGTTAGAAAATACGCTGTTTGCCATACCAGTTTGCCTGTAAACATGTGAACATATGTTAAAAAGAAGTTTGCTTTCATTTCAGAGACTGCTGTTAGAACTGTTAGGTTGCCATAACACAGCTTTACTCAGAGGTTGTTCTTTTTTGTCTGTGTAACTGTGAGAGCAAGGTGCGGATACGGAAGGTGTGACAATGTTTTGTGTGCTGACCCAAACCTACCAAAAAGAGCCACAATCACTTCATTATACTTCACATCACTTTGTGAGATCCACTTGATGGGTTACAAAGTCCCAGCACGACTTTAAATGGTTTACTAACAGAGTGACGCTGTTGACGAGGCTTGAATAAAAGGCAATAATCCTATTCCAGGCTGTAGGCTAAAGCTACATGGCCTGCTTCAACACATACTTAATCTCTAGAAATAATTAAAGCTATTGTAGCAAACAAGCAGTAGTACAAATACAGAATAGGACTGATTTTTGTTCCCTCATCATATAAACACATAGAGTGAAGTTCACAGGATCAGACCCACGCAAACAGATTATATTTTACAGTTTTTTGTTTTTTTTTCAAGCAGAAATGACAGGTTTTAATTTTCTGCCTGTACAGAAAGTTACTGTTGAACAAAACTACCACAGTTCATCCCAATGCACTGCCAGCAAACACCTGAGGTAGAACGGAACTGCTGAAACCTCAGGCTGAATGGAAAGATTAATGAATGTGCTCATGCCCCTTCTTTAATATTAATACTGTGCTTTAGTTATTTGCTGCTTTAAAGTGGTAGGTTAAGAATGATAAAAATCAAGCCCTTAAGTACAGGTATTCTAAGCTTAAGTGCTACTCAAGCCATGGGCCATCCTTTAGGACAGAGGGCAAGACAGGTTAGGGTTAGGAGTGGGGTTTTTTTTTTCCAATTAAAATTAAAACTTATCAAAATATACTGTGCCAGGCAGCGAAGAGAACTGCTGAAAGTACTGCAACATCGTAGTGCAGTTTCCTGAACAAAGCCATACATTCCATCAAGTATAAAGTGTAAACGTAACAGCAAGTGTAAGACTTGAATTTAAAACTAAAAAACAAAACCAAAAGCCATCACAGTATGGGTTGGTGGCTGCCCTCTCTGATATGCAAGAGGTACAACTTGTGCAATCACGTCGTAGGGAGGGGGCAGACCAGTAGGCAACGTGGTTTCGTGTTTCCTTGTCTTCCACGTTCACAGCGGTCTTGCTTCTGCCAAAGCGTGGTTAGTGTGTGCCAGCGCTAGGCCCGGCCCTGGCCTCTGGAGGCCTTTACACCCGAAGTAGCCAGCTTCAGTTCTGCTCTACTGCAGCCTCTGGGCTCATCCAAAGCAGCCGTGCACAGTAGGAAATGGTTTGAGGGCTCCACTGCCTGGGATCCTCACGTAGGCATCTCCAGCTGGTCACAGCCCAGCACAGGCTTTCTATACTACACCTGGGCCATGTGTACTACAGGAGCCTCACCAAGGCAGGAACAGCTCTTCCTGTTGCCGTGGGCCACTGTATTATGCCATTCACCTCCAGTGGTGGAGCCCTCTGGGAACTGTAGCTCTGGCTCATCAACACCTTACCTCAAATCTAAGGACAGGTGGTAGCCTTATGTGCCTCCCTGTGACTGGAGCAGAGCCCACAGCAACTAACCATTTCAGCTCCCTAGTGGAGGGCAGGACTGTGCTTGTGTGGCAGCAGAGCCAGAGCCGCTGTGGCTTTGCACAGTAGCCACTGCACCCATCTCGTCCCAGCAGCAGGGCCACACACCTGCTCTCCAGCAGGTGTGGCTTTAGCCACCAATGCAAATGTAATGGATGCCCTCCTAAACTGCCCAGGCCTCAAAACCACCCCAACAGGGCTAAGGCAGAGTGTCCATCACCCCTCCCCAAACCCAGCTCTCATGTTTGTAGCAGTTTCTCATACACAGAGGTTACAACAGCCCTCCAGGTCTCACATATTATTTAACACTTCTTTTTTGACAAAGCCTGGAAAAAATATATATGCTGGCTTTAGATCTGTGAGGCCCTTGTACATGGATGGCAAGACTGGCCAGGACAGTCAGCATGGCTGCAGGTTTGTGCACCGAAGTGCAACCCTCATCAGCTGCCTCATCAAATGGCAGGGGTGGCCTGATGTGGTGCAGCTGCACACAGGCTGCACATGTGAAGCTGCTCATGAGTGTGTCACAGCTTGTTTAAGGATGGGACAGTAGAAATGTAAACACAGACTGATGCCGGGCTAGTGCCTTGCTCCAAAAGCTTCTCACCTAGCTCAGCGGTTCGCTTCACTTTGGATGTGAAATTCCTAACTTAAGGAAGGTAAGTCCGGCTTTGTGGCATTTGCCCTTCAAACCTCAGACCTACTTTTTTCTGCTAAACATACTTGTCATAAGTGTCACTTTGGTGCTGTTTTGTGTGGGGCTTTTTCCCCCCCCCAACAGGAACCAGTGTACATTTGTCTGTAAGGAAGAAAACTGCAGCTGACCCGTATTCTGAAGCCAGAGCTCGTCCTCACATTTTGTCAAGGCTGCTGAAGAGGATGTGGTAAAACATCAGCTTTCTCTCTTACAAAAAAAAGAGCTAAGCAACTTACAAGTCCACATGGGATGTGTTGCACATCCTCTATGAGCTTGTTTTTAAGTAAGCAGAGAGCTCACTTAGGCAGTATTTTGGAACCAAAAGGTATGTAGTATGTGTTCAAACACCTAAAAATGCTGGCCCTGCCAACTCTGGATGCACTTTTGTTTTCATGTGCCCATGTCTGAAAACGTAACCCTGTCCGTACTTCTCTCCCAAACGCAGGTATTACTTTGAATGATCAGAGTGGAGAAGTGTCCAAATGTTTCAAACCCTGTACATAGAGTCAGTCAGAACAGTTTTGGGAGCAATAGCACTTATTTAAAATCCCCCACAGCGATGCTGTGAGTCAGAGCTCTGCTCAAATCCATTTGCATTTTTTCTTTTCATCAAATAAGGCTTTTACTTGCCGGAGCTGTTTCTGGACATCTTCAAACCCCCGTTCTCGCTCGAGTTTGCTGTCAATCTGTTAACAATTAGCAGAAAAGAGAATAATTTTTTCAGTGCTGATTTTGCTTGCTGGTTTTTAAAGCCTGCTTTGCTGCATTCTAACAACTACTGGCAGAAAAATCCATCTGAATGCCTGACTATATGCAAACATTCTTTTCTGACTTTAACACTTTATTTTGGTAGTTTCCCTTTCAAGTCATTTTGATTTGCAACACTTCCACAAAAAGAATGACAGAGCCAAGCAAAAAAACCCAAAACAAATCCAACACATGTTCATCTCTTCAAGTGCGAGGCTAGGCCAGTGTTCTGCCTAGAGCAGATCTGCAAATGAAACTTTATTTATCTTCCTTTGCCCTATAATCTGAGGGCAAGCTGCCTCTCTTCCTCTAACTGGCTCACTAGGCACCGGCCCAGGGGATGGGAAGGAGCACTCCTGCTGTCTGGAAACTCTTTACTGGCAACTCTACAAAGTGACTGAGGTCTCAGTGAACTACAAATGAGGTTTAGCTGCTTCCAGTCAAAAGCCAGAGGAGGAAGAGCACAGGGAGGGTTTCCTTTTAAGAACGGGGTAAGTTTAGCTAGTACTAGCTTCAAAAAAGAAATAAAGGGGCAACAAGATTAGAAAGAATTCTGAAGTCTCCTGTACCAACAATCTTAATGAGCTCAATAAAGTGTAGTACCACTCTGAGTGTCATTCCAAGCATCTTTTAAGAGGTGAAGATATGATGCTGAACCCAGATAATTTGAGATGTTAGAGATCTGAACTGGTAAGCTAGCTAACAGGTGACTGAGAGCTGAATGATTATAGTAAGTGCTGATGCTGTGCTGCTGGGCATGAAAGAGAGCAAGGTCTGGTTGCTGGGAGACCCAGACAACCTGCTGGAAGTGGTAATGAGGCTTTCAGGCAACACGCCCCAGCTGGCTCTTATCTGCCTTCCTGCGCAGGCACACGCAGCCTCTGTTAAGGATGCTAAGCAAAATGGAGTGGAGAATCCTACCATGCAAAGCAGAGAGCAGGGATTTTCTTACAAAGCTGCTTAGAGGTAGCCTGTGACTAAATGCTTTCAGTTGAGAAAAGATTTGTTAGCAATAGCAGCGACTGGAAGCTGGAGCTTCTTTAAGAAAAAGACTATTAGAGCAGAGTATAAGAGAGCTATGATGGGAAAGGAACAGACACTTCTTGCTGTAAGGCTGAGCGTGCTTCGCTGAGGTGGTTGTACTGACTGTTAAACTGAGATCCCTGGTGCTACAGTCTCGTCTGATTTCTGAATCCCCAGGGAAATGGAGCGCATGCACAGGAGCTGTGACAGGCATTAGCAGGTACCTTGCAAACACAGTGCAACAGGAAGTCTAGGCTTACATAGGAACTTTCTCAAAACTGCAAAGAGAATTTTGCTGCTACCATCTCTGTGAAAAACACTGTGACAGTAAAGGTGCATTTACAAACCTTTGGCCTGTGACCACTCCGAGAGGTGGGGGCTGCTCTGGCCCACACAGCTCAGCTCAGCAGGAGGAGCAGCCTCAGCTGCACCACTGAGGAGCTGTCTCTGGAGTGGCACTCAGTGGCTCACACAGGCCAGCTCTTTGTCAAGACCAACTTTCAAGCCTGAGGTAGCAAGTTGACATTAGGGGGTCAAGTAGGAACAGCAGGCATGCTTACCTCCTCATGGTATTTTGCTATGTATCTGTAGATTTCATTCAAGGCCACATTCTCATTAAATTCATTTTCATGTTTCTAAAACAGAAAACAGCTCTGGTCAGATAGTTCTCCTTTTTAAAAACCTTACCATGAAAGCAAATGAAGTTGCTGCTTCTCAGCCATACCTTAGATTCCTGAGTTAGAAATTCTTCAACCTCTGAAGTGGTCAGTGGAGGCAGATCCCTGATGGCTTTATAGTATGCTTTTACTTCTTCCTTGTAGTGTGGAATGTCCTTAGCATAGAGAAGCTTATTTGTTGGTGCTTCCTTAAAAGAAAATATTTGAAGCTTTGTCAGTTTTCACAGCACAGATTTCCTGAGGTTCCACCTCCATGCAGTTAATTGCATCTAATTGTGTCTGTTCTCTGTGTGACTCATTTCTCTTTGCAGTGGTTATATGCAAGGAATCAAGGTTGAAATAAAGATGAACCACAGATGCAGGACCTCAGGAACAGCGCATTGTATTTCATGACATCTGCCATACAATTATTTCTATTGACATCGGGAGTGATGAACATTTGTTCCTTAGATGTATTTTTCATTCTCTTTTCCTCCTCACAGCTCCTCAGACCTGAAAAACTGTGAAAGCTGAACCAAAGGGCTTGAGGCTGACACCTGAATTTACAAACAGGATACAGCAGCGCTGGGGAAAGCTCCCCTAGGGTAACGTGCTAGATCCTATCCCAGCAGAGGATCACCTAAAACTCTTTGGTCCCTACTACTCAGTTCACTCAGGGGTTCACGAGCCCAGAGAGCTGACTGCCAGGCATGCACAGCCAAAGGAACTGATTTTTTTTCCCCATGGCTTCAGCAGCTCAGGTCAGCACAGACCTACCAGTTAGCATTGGGCTCATCTGATGTTTGTGGTAGGAGCTGGAGCCCCACCTGGAAACCATGTTTTCAGAATGTGAAAGTGGGGGCTGGTAGTTTCCTGTCACTGCTCTAGTTTAAATTCTGGGGAACAGATGACACAGCCATGTGATACCTTGTCACTATTGTTTCCACCATGTGATGAAATGATTTAAATGTTTGTTTCCTAAGTGTCTACAGGCTTTTAAGGTAAAAGCTAAAAATCATGAAAGTAAATACATTTTAGTACTAAAAAGCCACAGGATGTTTACTGCATTGCAAACCTTTATGAGGTTTCAGCATCCCTTTACAAATGGCTAATGGGAACTGTTGTATCAACAGTACTTCACAATGGATGTTCAGCACAAACTTAACAGAACATGCTCATTTGCAGCTTTTGCATTAAGTGATGTGATTAGTTTTAATTTATTACACTTCACTCCTAAAGTAAGATAAATACGCACATTATTTGTTATTTAACAGATGAGCGGTTGGTTCAGATCACACACAAAATCAGTCCATTTTTATATACACATTTTTAAGCTAAAAAAATCTCTAGCCTGTATTTCTTGGTAGCATGAGCCTGAACAAATGCTTCCTGCTGTGGTCCAAAGAAAAGGAAAATACCCTTGGGAAAAATGAAGTATTTCTGACCCCCGGAGTTCTGGACAATGTACTAAAGAGCTTCTGAATGTAAAATTTCTGGACTTGTTACTCCAGCAAATAATTTTGCATATAAAAAGGAGGCAGCTAATACATGTGAAAGGAACTGTTTCAAACTTCAGAGCCCTTTCAAGTATTCTTACAGCTGCCAGTAGCTTACTATATGTGCTTCCTGCACATTGGTGTGCAGCAGACAAAATTTGGACTAATCAAGTAATGTTAATACTTCCTAGACCTTTGCTTAAAAATTCTTTAAAACTTCATTAAGATCTTCCCATTTTCACCCTCTTCCACATATTCTATAAACACACTGTGCAGAAGCTAACTGCATAGAAGACAAGCAGCAGTTAACTATAAATAAGGCATCTTAATAGCTCTATCTGTTCATTCCAGTGAATTCTTCGAAGTCTTATGAGAAGGAGCAACAAAGAATGGAAACCCAGCTTAAGCCAGACAATTCTGCCCCCAGTGTCAGCAGATCCATCTCCTAAATCATTATACAGTTGAAAAAGACATTGACTGAGAAGTTAGCAAAAGAATGGTAGGGCAGCATTACCTTCCCCAGTGTCTGTTCAGCTAGAGAAAAGGCATCCATGAAAGCTTGTGCGATTACAGACAAACAGCCATCTATATGTGAAGTCTTCTTAATATCAAAGACAAACTGGGGATTCTTCAGTATGTTCACCCAGAAGCGAAGAGGAAGACTAGACAGAGAAAAAACAAGCATGTTTAATATTAACTGCTCAGGTAACACAGCTGCTTTAATATGGTGTTTTAATTACACTGCACTCATGGAAAGAAGCACATTTCTGGTCTACCTATTCATGTTAAAAAAGGGATCAGAGAACAAAGGGAGCAGGGAGCACACACATCAGTCGGTCAGCTTTCCATCTTTAAATAATGCTCTCAACCTACAGGTACTTCTAAGTGTGAAGTCAGTATGCAGACTGAGAAGCCCTGGAAGCTATGGTGGTTTTTATCGGTGTTCTATCAATATACTAAAATTACTAAAATCAACATACTAAATCTAATGGGATCCACAAAGTCAAACCATGCCATCACCTAGACATGCCAAAAATCGTACTTTTCTGGTGACAGCTAACCTGTTCTACCTTTGCCACTATATTTTCAGAGGGTGCATGCACTCCTGCACGTATCACACCTGTTGGTTTTCCATATGTGGACCACATCAGGGTCAGTAATTTTTTTGCTCTCAGCTTGGGCATCCAGGAAGTCAAAGAAATACTTGATGGCAACTGGTGCTTTATTGTTGGGTAAACTCCAAATGCTCCTGAACAGCTTTTCAACAACCGAATGAATTGCAACCTGAAAAGTAAGAAAAGGAACAGTGCTATTGTTAGAAAAGCAAAGAACTGGATTTCTTGTCTCAGGGCACTGAGCATGCCCCAAGGTAACCACACAGAGGAACGATAATATGCTTGTGGCAAACACCAAGCCCAGGGATTAGTGGTAAACAGGAGAGTCAATACCAAAAAAGAAATTACAAATACACCATAATGAGCTGCTTTCACACGTCACATGTCCTATCACTTTACCAACATGAGAACTGTGGTGAACTCTGTGATAAATCGTAGGTGGAAGGAATCACTCATTACAACAAAGACATCAACTCTTCAGATGCTGTGGGCACCGTTGCTAAAGGCATTTGGAACTTGTGACTTGAAGTAAAAAGGAGGTGAGTGAAAGTTTAACCAGTTTTCTGGGGCACTGGTCTTCATGGTGCCATCTGTGACACGTTGAACACATGTGATCATCAACACTTCACAGCCAAGCAACTGTGGTGCTTGATTTAATTCAGGAATAACAGCTTTGGGTGGCATACAGAGACACTAGTATTAGAGAGAAGAACTGAAAAAATGGGCATTTCTGATCCAGAAGTGAAGCTATTTGGCTGACAAATGCAAGGGTTTGGTTGCTGATGGACTCACTGACATCATCACAGAGTATTTATAAGTAAAGACAAACAAAGCAGAACACTGTTTTGTGTTTTTTAGTTCACATCTGCTCTGAAGCTCAGTTCAGCTCAGTCTTCTCTCAGCAAGAAAGATTCAAGTGTACCCCAGGGCCTTTGATGTGCTACTGGCCAGTTCATTTCATGTTACAAACTCTTCAATTGCTTCTGTGTGCACGTATGGATGAGACAGAGAGAAACATGGCTCTATGCAATTTCATTTAGTGCAGTGTGCATCACGGGTGGAATTTCACAGTGAGGATATCACAGCACTGTTGTTTGGAGCATTATTCTACTTTGGAGAATGAAATGATTAATTCAAAACCTTTTAAAAGGGCTGTTTCTTAAGAGCCTGATCTTTTCTTTTGTACTCCAGTCTTCCATGATAAGATATTACTGGTTTACTCCAGCAGTACCTAAGGGCTTCTGTTAGTTTCCACAGCTAATGAGAAATGACCAGTCTGAAATAATGATTGATAGATTTTTAAATGCAAGGCGGCCATAATCACCATCCCTTCTGGCCTCTTGTATCACACAGCTCTCAGTGTTGTGCACTGATTAATATTTTAACATACTCTCGCAAAGAGTTTTATAAACCTTTTGAGTAAGTCAGAAACTGGAGGCAGTGAGGAGGGCTTATTCCTAAAAAATGTGCATTGTATAAATTAGGTAATCGTATTATAAATCCTAAGGACTTTGTTTTTAAAATTAATCTAGTCACTTTGGATACTTGAGACCCTAAAAGATTTAATTTCATGAGCAGTATTTTGTGAAACTCAGGTCTTGGGAGTTGTCTCTAAGCTGGGCAAATTCTAGTAGAAAGTCAGGAGATTGTTGACTCTAAACTGTCTCTCCAGAAGGGATTGTTCACACCTCATGAGACCCATTGGCAAAATTCACTCTCTATAAGCTATCTTTTTTCTTCAGCCTGAGGAGAAAGGTTGTGCTTACTGAGCAGGTAGTGCGAGTAGTACACAGTTCTAGAACTCTAGCATTAGAAAATATGTCTGTCTTTGCAAATGGTCACAATTCATATTTAGCACAGTGTTACATTGTCCTGGGTTCAGCAGTAGCAGTAAGCAGTAAGCTTAGGTTACGACTAAGCTTAAACCATGACATACATGTAGAGGAAGTTGCATTATTTCTGCTTTAATTTCTATTTCTGTTGAGGCAAACTAGCCAAGCCTAACATCAGCCCTTCTTCATTAAAGTTTACCTTGGTTGACAGAAGCTTTGTCAGGTACATTTCTTTCACTTTGAATTTTTGCTTTCCCTTGTGACCTGCTCCTTTCACATCTTTATTTGCTTCAGAGTCTGGTAAAATCTGTCGTGAAGAGATTTAAGAGATTACACAGATACAAATACAGCTCAGTATTAAATCCCCCACTTAACAGTGTAATGACTGAACTCACCAAATGACAGTGTTCATCCGAGTAGTCCACGTCTAAACAACAGAAAGCAGAGAGTAAATAGGCATTAATGAAACACACAGCTACAAGCTTGTGAATTCTGCTCGGCTCTGGGCTATTCATACCAGGATGTCGAGCAAGCAGACTCAGCATCATGCTTTCCTGCCTGCAGTGTGGGGAAGCCTCTGAGAAACACAAAGGTCCTTGCTCACTGCCCCAGTGCCAGCCTGTAGCTCTGACCACTAAGCTAGGGCATCATCATCTGCTGCTGGAGTAAGCTGGCAGCAAATTGCAGCTCCTCTGAAAGGAGGACAACAGACAGCACACAAGATGACTGCACTGCTTTAGTCTAAGAGTACTCTGTGCAGGCAGGCTGAGGTCAGGCTTGAAAGCAATGGCTGAGAACAGACAGCCCTGTTCTTGCTGCGGGAGAGAGCAATGCCATTCCAATGACTTGCACCTCAGGGACACATTCTCTCCTAACTTTAAATGTCCACTTCAATGGTGAATCACACACTAGGAGTGTCTGTTCCCCCCCAAGGGCTACAGAAAGTCCACCTTCCCCAAGTCACAACTGGGATGGGAGCAACCAGCAACACAGGGGGTAGGTGAGATAAACTGACCCCTTGTAAGCACCCTTTAACTCCTGACCTGCTGTTGAGACAGCAGAGTAAAAGCTTTCAGAAACAGAGTCAGGAGAATAAGGACAGCTCCAAAACTGTATTTTTCTGTGATGTCTGTCTCTGGACAGCACACTGCTATATCCATGATGCACACCACCAGGCACTGGAGCAGGGCATGTTCCCTGTGTTGGTCTTGTCAGTGCTACCTGTGCTTCCCTGCCCTGCTTTCCTGCCTATGAGTCTATATCTTTAAGTCTTTTAAGATTCATTTGCTGACAACTGTAAATCTTTCTGTCCTTCTTTCCTCTTCCCAGTACCCCTGTGCCTGCCACGGGCCCAGAGCCAGGGTAACATGGCTTTTCATTTGGTTCAGCTGTATCAAAGTACCAGTTTTTTCTGACCTCCTATTGACTAAGATACAACCTGCTGCAGCTCAGCTCTCTGCATTCCCAGCCCATTCTCTGTACAAGATTAAAGAAGTTGCAGTTCCTTTGTTACCTGATCGGGTAGTCACCTTCTTTTTAAAGACTTTTATGGTTGCTCCATTTGAAATCTGAAAGCAAAAACCAAACACATCACACTGAAATGGAAGAATTCACGAAGCCCTCTGTTTCATTTCCTCTGTCCCTCAGTCTGTGGCAGAGCAGAGCATTAACAGCCTGCTTCGCTCTCACCATGGTGTGTGCAGGTCTCAGCAGGCAGCCAGGGCTGCAGTTTGTCAGCCTTACCTGGCAAGGCGTGCAGGCAGCAATTCCAACAGACCGGCCTCTAACACCTTTCTCTTTCTTTGGTTTTTCTAGTCAGCCCCTATTTGGACATTTTCATTTTCACATACTGCTTTGTGCTGCTTCTGCAGATTGCCCTGATTGAATTCTCTGGCTCCAGAGGAATAGGATCTTACAGGAAGGTGAGAAAGGGAGGGGAACACAAGGATGGTTTCTCCTCTGGCCTTCCTTTCTTTCAGCTCAGTCCATTCCCTTCATGCCCTATGGAGGGGCCATGTTGAGGGTCCAGCCTGGTGCTCCCAACTATTTTCAAACTGAGCAAAATACTTACACCGTGTGCACTGTACAGTCAAGATCTGAATAAAGGTACCTGCTGATTTCAAGGAAATATCTAACCCCCTCCTTTCCTGATTGTACACTGCTGCCAGGATAGTAACCATTATCTTTAAAAGAAACTGACAAGTCATGCTTTTATTATCAGAGTCACGCAAAACTGAGAACTACACCACTGCTCTGCTGTCAAATGCTGAGTTTTGCCAAGTGCTGTGTACTTCCCTCTATAATTACAAAAACAACTGGCCAGTCCTAGGAAGGGATCTCTGCCAAGATAATTTAAGTGTTTTTTAAACCTTGGCAGCCAGCCTGGTAAAGAAACCAGTGTTAACATTAAGATACTCTATCAAGAGCTGTGTCTCGCGCCAAAGAAATCTGCAGTTACACTTGCTCCTGGAAAGTAAATGTAATCTATTTTATAAGTATGACTTTTTGCAAGGTTTCCGTTTATCACAGTGTTCCAAGAGCTCTTTCAGATAACACAGAGTGCTTTATAACACAGTACAAGTGAGAATATGCTCTAAGTCTGGCTTGTGAGGTAACACAAACCCAGAGAGTCTTCCTACATGGCCCTGAAGATAGGTAAACAGGAACACAGCTACCCAGCAGCTCTCCCTATCCCACAGCAACGTGGGCGATACGCGCCCTACACTCCCTCTCCAAGAAGCAGGAGAGCAGCGGGAGAACTGTGCTTCTCTCCAGGAACCAGAGGCGTTGGTGCAGGGCAGCCATGATCCCAGCCCCCACTTCAGGTTTTATTTCTGGGATAAATTATGCTCTTAGCATTGAGTGGAATACGCTTTCCCTTTATCACTACTGTAGTAGCCATACTTGCTGTTTCTTTCACATGGGCACCTCAAAGCATCTTTGCTTTGTCAGGTGTGTTATTGAGGCGGAAAAACGGGGGGGGGGGGGATCTGTTCGGATCCACACAACATGGAGTACTGCTACTTTGCAAAACAGAAGATGTAGTAGTGTGGCTCTACCCCTTTTCCTTGTTCTCCAGGCCTGCTGTCCTCCCTGTAATTCATTTCTTGTCAGTGAACTCCCTGAATCATTCAGATTTGCTGTCTGGGGCTGTGCCTACTCCTGGAACATGCAACGCAGATACAGATTGAGAAATTGACCTCTGACTTGGAAAGCAGATCTGAAAGTGGTTCTCTAGCTCTCTTCTCATGTGGGAAATAGGACATCATGATAATCAGCAACTTTCTTGTTAAGGCTTGTGGTTATTTTCAGGCGAATACTGCAGATCTCATAAATAATCACATCAGTAACCCTTCCAGGAGTGAAAGTTAGAACAAAAGGAGTACATAAGTCAGAGACACATGAAAGCCCAATAAGAGTACAGTGGATTTTGTTCCCCTCAGAAACATAACACAGAAACGCAAACATTGACTACCTGAACGTTTTAAAATTGGTACAGAAACTAAGTCTGCTTTTTCCGGAGTAATTGGTGATTCTGGGACCTTTACAGCACAACCCTCATGCTCCAGTGCCTTAAAAAGATTTGAGGGTACTTCCCAGTTTCAAAAACCTCGTTCCTTTCTAAGTCTGGCAAACAAAAGGAAAAAAATCAGGCTTGCCACAAAATTCAAGCACTGTTGAAATGTAAGTTGGAATTTCCTCAGGCAACATTACTACCCTCATACTGTGCATGAAATGTTCCTTTTTCATGCTAACTGGACACCTTTACATCCCTTTTTGTATTAATATGCATACATACAAGAAAATAAACTATATATGGTAATGGCTCTGACACTTGCTACTAAGCCACTGCCTAAAATGTCACCAAGCTTCTGCCTAAAATGTACATGATTTTGTCAGTGTCAGAAGAAGTGAACTAAAATATCTAAGAGACAGATACCCAGCACAATTTCCATGAGGCAGCTGCTAAGCTACAATTACTGTAGTTACAGCTTTGCAAGAACAGCTGAGCCTCTAACCTAACTTGCATCTGCCTGCAGAAACCTCAGACAAAAACAAGGGCTGGGACAAAGATACCCAGGGATAACAGTGACCAACTGGAGCAGACCCATTTGCCATGAGGAACGTCACCCTTTCACCATGGCATGGCATGAGCTCAGGAAGTGCAAAAAGCTGCCTGGTAAAATCAGGGAGCACTTGCAACAGCTGCCTGTAGTAAAGAGGGTGGGTACTACCACATTAGACAGAAGTTCAAATACCTGATCAGATTCAGATCTACTTTGACCTTTGCTGCAATGTCTTAATTTGTACAGAACCTTTACAGAGTGGAGGAAGTCCCACGTTAATCTATAGACAAGATCCAAAAGAGGCACAGGACAAGCTGTATTTAAGACACTGGATGGTGACTCAGAACACCTGGGTTCACTGCTGCCTCACCGGAAGGTAAGGAAAGCAAAAAATGCCTCCAGAAATCTGTCAAGCGATTCCAATTGTGCTTGCTCCAGCTCTGAGCAGCCCTGTGCTCTGCTCAAGCTACAAACAGTCCTGCTAAGAGCACCTGTTTCTCTCTGTGCATGGCACTGTATTTGCTCACACAGATAGCAATGTGTTCAAGGCTGGCTCAGGTTTCTCAGCACCATACTGCATTGCGTGGCACACACCTATACTCATCAGACAAACTTCTAACTAAATAAAAATTGATTATGTGTTAAGAGCCAGACTTTCAGATTCAACAATGAGGCATGAAGAATGTTCACTAAAAGCACTCAGCATGCTAACTTGATTTCTAAAATCTATCTGTAAGCATCAAAATATGAGCTCCCATATCATCGGAGACCAATTATCTGCTGAACATGTTACCTCAGCCCATCACCCTCCATTTTGACTAGTGTCAGTGGAAACGCCTTTGATGGGCAACTGAAATGCTCAACAGCAGTAACAGTTTACCTGGTATGCTTGAACCAAACAACCCTGCAACAAGCAAACCCCTGAGAACTAACAGAGAACATATGACTCATTGTCAAGAAAGTTGTGTGTCACACAGCTCTTTCCTTCTGTCATGATGCTCAGCTGTCTCTTCAACAGTTTGATCAATCAAGATACTTTCATGCAGACAGCATTTTGGAGCTGGGGAAAAACTGCTTCTTGATTCATTGGTATGGCTTCCATGCTTACCTCATAATGACCGATGGTATTTAGCTTTCTTATCCCATCCTCCATCACCTCAGAGGAACCATCAATATCTAACAGTTCTCTTTGCTGCTCCTCAGACACCAGTTCTGCAGTATGATAGCAACAGAAAACAATTACATTCTAATGTCATTCTCACTGCACAGATGTTTGTAAAGAAAAACACCACCTAATTAGTTTTGGACCAGTGGCTCCCAACTGAGCTGTTTCTCTCTGTCCTTGTGCTAGGTCACATGAGATTGGTTTTCCACTCCCACACTACAGATTTGTTTTCTGGGATAACAGCCTGGGTGGCTTCCACCAGGCTATTGGTGCTTCACTTTGTCTTGGTCAAGGCAGAGGTTTTGGAGGTGCTTTCATCTGATCTAGCTATTCTGTTGCACAAGCGTGCCTTGGTGTTACAGCCACACTGGGACTAGAAGAAAGATTTCACAAGCCATTGTACAAGACTGTTACATTTCCTGTTGGAGCATGTGGAAGCGGCATGGTGGCAACTTCAGGCTTTTATCTGACCTTGGGCTCTTGAAAACCCAACAAGAAATGATGGCTCAACTGATTTGCTGGAATGGCCTAATTTACTTCTGTAGATACTGTATGTATCTTTGTGAGTCACTTGTGAGCTATTATATAAACCTAATCTGGATGTAATAAACGATATTTGCAGGTTCTCCTGATCAAGGGAAACCTATGCCTGTTGGAAGAACGGTGGTAGGAAGGATAGCAGGTAGGGACTAGTAATCATGATGTGCCATCTTACTCACTGACAGAATTTATCAACCAATTGTATTGAGGTGAATGGACCACCTTACTTAACCCAGAAAAGGAACATATACATTACATTTGTTCGATAAATAACATGTTTTTGTCAACTGCATGCTCAAGTCCTTGCAGAAGTAAAGCAGATGCAGTTCCAGTGTTCTAAGTGGGAATATAAATGATCTAGTATTTCCCTATAAATTCCTTACAAAAGCTATGTTCTGCCTAAATGCTAAGAAAAAAGAAATCAAAGCCAACAGTAGCAATTCCTAACAGGAAAACTCCACAGACCAGCAAACACCATGAAAATACAACACAGTGACACACTCTTACCAAGACCAATTTCATCCAGCTGAAGACCATAGAGAAAGCCATTCTTATTAAGGAAAGCCTGAAGGCTCTTCTCCTTGGCTTGGCCAATGGTGTCGCAGTCCAGAACATTAACTTGGATTGTCTGACAGGCATCTCCACTCTCATTTTCTGGGATTTTTTCAAAGATAATGTTCACTGTCTGGAAAAAACCATGTTTGACTTACAGGGAACACAGGGAACCTACAAACTCCTGACAGCAAACCTGAGACATTTTCAGCATAGTTATTATTTAATTCAAATGAAGATTATGAAGGAATTACACAATGAAGCATTTAGAATTCCTCATGTCTGAAGGATCAAAGATACATAGCGATGTACTTCCAAAACTGTATTTTGTATTCTGCTCTTGTGCAGATGTATTTCAGTGAATTATCAACAAAATAAAAAAGACAGGAGACCAGGAAAAATTACAATGCATGTTCTAAAAAAAGCAGGTCTTTTACTAAAAATGAGTGCCTTAAAAACAAAACTCTAAGCAACTACGGATCGGACAGGGTTGCTAAGTAAGTTGTCATGGTAAGCATGATTGATTTTGAGTGGAGAGGAAGCAGTGCTGAAATGTGTATTTACACCAGCGGATTATGCTGAGTGCCTTGTATCATACAAAAAAATACACCTCCTTTGGAGACATCACTGTCTGCATACAGCCGTGTCTCTAGAGGCAGCAGGAATAGGGCTACTGCAGAAGCAGAAGGAAAAGCAAGCTGCAGCAGACAGAACCCAAAGTGGTCCAGATCTGCATCAAAAAGTGTGATTTATTCTGTTAGTTATTGCTGCAGGCCAAACACCCGCACAACCTGCGCAGTTACAACACTCTTGCCCTTTAGCTCACAGCTGCTCTTAGCTGGGACACAACTCATCTGCTAGGCAGCGCACAAGGTGAGTATGGGCTAGAGGAAGTTCTAACGAGTCTGTGTGACCATCTCCAGGGAATGTTTTCAGTCAGGTCGTATTTCTGGTCAGACCAGGCAGATCCAACTGCCAAAAGGCAGGCGAAAACAGAACTGCTAGTGCAGAGCACTGATAACCATCATTTGCAGTGCCACAGCCTGCTCCTTGCAGGAAATCACTGTTCAGCTACACAGATACTGCTGGAGGTGTCTTGGGACAGAATTAAAACAAGTGTTTTAAGTGCCTTCGCTTGACTGCAAGAAGCATAGGAAAATCTACATACTCAAACCGTTGTGGCTGTTGGATACCTCTGGTATAATCCATATCTTTTGAGTGAAATGAGAGGACTGCAGGTGTGACTCAGTGAAGGAGTGATTGTTAAAAAGAGGAAGCAATTTAAATATGTCTTTTTCCCTGCTGTCATGTGAAGGAAAGAATTTCTGTGCAGGTTGCTGCAGGGAAAACTTTTCTCTCTTCTTAGAAAAATGGGTAGTTATTCATAGTTGTAGAATTCTATTTTCTGCTTTATTACCCAGCAAAAGAGGAAACTACAACACACTGGTGGTGAAAAAAAAGTAGTCCAATGAGACATAAACTAATTCTACTGTTTCTACAGAAGCAAAATAAGTATTAAAAACAGGGTTGCAAAATGGCGAAGATCAGAATTTAATAAAGACTGTAGGATGTAACTGAAGTAACAGAGAATACCTTAATCAGGGCACCAAGATGTTTAATTGTGGAGAAAATGAGTTCATGGAAAGGACAAATGGAACAGAAGAAGAAGTTACGTGGGAATGGTGCCTGCACAAGGAGAAGCAGACTGGATGCCATGCCTCAGGTCGGGATTTCATGCGGAAAATTAGTAAAAAATATATTGGAACAGGAATGAGGGAGTCATGCTTGGTTAGGCCCACAGGCCAACTGAACAGACAGCAGTCCTGCCCTTGACTTTGACTGCCCTGAGGTCATGGTCTTCTAGGACAAAAATGTGGACAGGGACCAACTGTATTTTGTCTTTGAAAAACTCATTTTAATCAAAGTCCTTGTCTCTCCTAGTCTCCAAACTGATCTTTCTGGAGTAGCTACTCACACTTTAACTGACGTTGAACTGTCTTTACATCCTCGGAAGCATTCCTTCCTTTAGTTGATCCTTTCCTTCTAACATTATTCCTACACTGCAATATTCATGTAACTGCTTAATTTCCTCTTCCTTTCAGACTGTCAAGAGAAACTGCCTTTTTTTTCCACTGCATCTCCTTTTCAGCACGTGCTCTCACAGAGATCGCACATAAATGTGCTGCCTCTTCAGCTATTAGCATGTGACAGTCCTCCCGTCCTCACTCAACTCACTGTAGGATGACAGGACTGTAAAAAGAGAGCAGCAGTCCTTTATGTAGGTGGAATACTAGTCATTTATGAACTCCTTAATCAAAAGTATCCACAATGTGAGGATAATAACAACACTTTACCACTCAAAGAAGTGGTCAGATGCGAAGAAATATTTAAACATAGAAAAGTCTCTAAACCAAGAGAGACAGTTTTGCTGATATGATTTCCTGCAGAAATTAATCTTAAGTGATGTAGCAATTGCTGAGAAGCTAGGAGAGCCAATTATTATTAAGTCTTCCCTCTGTAGCTGAAGTTTCATAAATCAGATTCAACCTGTCTGACAGCACAATCCTGACTTCGGAAACCATTAATCAGAACCTGACAGTCACAATCACTGCATTCAGACACAAAGTGTAGCACTGAAAAAAGAATCAGAAATTACTGTAGAATTATGAAAACCCTTTTATGATCAGCTCTGAAGGTCAGAAAACATTTAAGAGGAATGACAGGAGGACACATGGAAGCCATGAGGAAACATCATCAGGCCTTTTTTTTTGAGCTCTCTCACTTTGCAAAGGAAATGAAAATACAAGTCAACTTAAGGGAAGATTCAGGAGGAAATTACAGGACATGTGGTTCAACCCAGTAATATCTCGAGCTCAGACTATGCACTAGAATTAGTAATTAGCAACACAAAGTCACTGCTCTTCAGCAAAGGCTTAACACAGGTTGCAAGAATTGTTAAAGGCTACTCAAGAAGCACCAGGCAAGCATCTGCAACTACCCGTATAGGAACAGGCTTGGAATCTAGCTAACAGACAGGAGCAAATTTGAAAAAGCATGTTTTTCACTCTTGCAGTAGCAGAAATAATGACATCTGAAGCCAATGTTTACAGATGGTTTTTCAGATTTGTAGTTTTCTTGAAAATTAATTTCAAACAATGAATTATTTAGTAAAGCTATTAATAACCATAGAAGATAATAAATGAGATGTGGCTTAATAAAGAAATGTGATAATGCCATATTTTTTTACAAGAAAAATCATCTGGGATATTCAAGGGCTCTTACTCATTACCCTGTTCTCTATTTAGCTATGCATGTGAACAAAGCAGATTTCCATGTATCAGACAGACTCAAAAAACAAGAAAAACTTTTGACTGGTAAAAGTTAGAGAATTTTACGTGAAGGAGACAGCACTATAGCATAGAGCACAATGAAACTGCCTTAAACCTACTCCCCTGTCTCCTAGACTATGAAATACAATGAACAGGAAAAATCAGATTGATTTTATGATCCTTCTGTAGCAGCCAGAATAGAACACTCACCCAAGAAGACGTTATAGAACAGCTAACAAGTTGGCATGAGAAAAAAGTTACGAGTTAAATGCAGGCTAGATAGGCACTATGCAAAGCAGGGGCTGTATTTTCAATGCTATCATGCGATACTCAATCTGTATCTAATTCAGAAGACTCTCCTGGAGCCAACATCTGCACTGCTGGCTTCCTAGCGAGGGCTGTTGTCTCATTTTCTGCTGATGAAAATCCCCATATGTCACATGCTTCTAGTAGCTTCTCTATCTCTCACAAAGTGTGCCTAATAATACCACAACCACGGCGTCTTACTAGGAAATTGCGTTCCCTGTCTCTGCTTTACTCCCCTACAGCCTTCCCACTTCTTTTAACATCCTTCTTTTAACTCATAAAACAGCTGCACACTTTAAACAGCCTTCCGCCACGTGGCTTTGCTTCACTTTCAATAAAAGGCTGTTGGTGAACAGGTGAATTATCTAATTTCTTCCCATCTGAAATGCAAACTCATTTCAGCACAGAATTCAACAGCCCCAATCCCTTCTTTAAAATAAGCAGTGACTATTCAAATAAATGCCACAGCTCCAAGTCTACCAAATGAAGAAGTCTCCCCTGGTTTTCCACAGGAGAGATGCCACTGAGAACTTCTCCCATGCCAGGCTGGCATTGTACAGCGTTTCTATTTAAAATGAAACACTTTAGTGAAAGGCTAACACTCAGCTGTGCACTGCACTTCTTCATCAGTCATTGAGTGAATTATCCACCGAGGGGTGCAGCTGCTTGTCTGCCTGTGAGAAAGCAGGCTTGCTTCCACAGCCTGTGAAAAGGCTCCATGACACATCCAAGTCTCTTTCAAGGCAGTTTTATTTCTCAGTACTCAAATATAAGCACAGCATGAAACCAAACAGCTCCTCAGCTCATACTGGACCAGTGCTTTTAGAAGCATCTTTCCTTCAATTCCTCTGCCTGAGTATTTAGTTCAGCAGCTCATCTCTCTCCAATATCTGACCCTTTCCAGCAGAGAGGGATAACAGCAGCGGGGTTTGCTGGTCCTGAGGTCTGTGGCCTTTTATGAATAGGCATGGGGCCCAGCCAAGGGACAGCTCTGATACAATTCAAAATCAACATGTTTCTCAGTTCTCTTTTTTCCTTCCCACAAATGGCCTGAAATTTAGAAAATCTCTCCTGCCCTTCCTTCTTTCTCTATGTCCAGTGCTTCTTCCTTCTCCTGCCCCAAGATTTTATTTGCATAGTGTTTAGGATAAGACCTGTGGACCTCCCCCTACTTTTTAGGAGCCTGT
This sequence comes from Psittacus erithacus, assembly GCA_009867235.2. NCBI lineage: Eukaryota > Metazoa > Chordata > Aves > Psittaciformes > Psittacidae > Psittacus > Psittacus erithacus. The sequence continues at coordinate 118,559 of WYDI02024044.1, read as the reverse complement.
CTGCATCCTGCTTGTACTGGTTTGAAACTGAAGTCCAAATCCTGAAAGGAGAATTTGCATGCAGAATGTCTCCACCCTTGCTTGTGCCCTGCCACTGATTTGAGCATTGAACTCCTAGCAAATGCATCCCTGTGTCTTCAAGTGCCAACATAGATTAAAAATCTGGACATTGAATGTCTGCAGATGTGCTTCAGTATCTTTTTATCCCCCTCATTTTGGCTGTTTGGCTGTTTTTATACTTTGCTGTGGACAAGTAGGTTTTAATATACTGCTTTGTGGGTCTGTGGAAAGGGGCAAAATAAAATACCAGCAAAATACTACAAAACTCAGACTGTAACTGCAGTGAGAAAATGTGCAAATGCATTTTAAAACTCTGCTCAGGAATTTATTCCATTTAGAAAATCCTTTAGGTGGAAATTTTCTTCCAAAGAACGGAGAAAATACTTGGTTCCCTCTCTGTATACTCACAGGTCCTTCATGTCATTGCAGTGCATGTGAAATGGTTAGTGAGAGAAGAAAAGCTGACTCCTTCCACTTTAGCATCCTATTAAAAGCTATTCTTGAAGAGAAAATGTGCATAGCTGGCCTGATTCCCCAGCCCAGAAAGCCTTGCTATTCCACTTAAATCTCTATCACAGTACAGTTTTAGTTTCCAGAGTAAATCTTCTACAAAACACCAAACAAAACTATTCCTCTTTCCAGACAGCACTAGAGTCCTCGGGCTCCATCTCTGTAATTTTACTGCAGGATCCTCCCTCCTTTTCTGGTGGTTTTAAAGGGAACATTCAGCCACTTCTCAACTAAGTCAAATAAACTGCTGGACCTTAGTGGGAAAAGCTGATTTATTAACCCTGTAACAGTATCATAATTTCCTATTTAAAAAGCTGGGATACAAAGGCAGCAAACGACGTCTGAGAAAGGCTATCTGATCTCTCACTTCCTCATCCATCTGCAAACAGCCTTCCCCACTTAAAGAGTCCTTCAGACCACTTCCCCTGTCTCCTCTTCACTGCAGGCTGCACACAAGACCCTATCAGTGACTGCACGCATAGAAATAACACTAGAAAAAAGTATTTAAGGCAATGTTCAGCAGTTTGAGAGTCAGACATCCCCCTACGATTCTCTCAACTTGAATTTGTGCTATAAATAAGAAAAAGTCAATCAATTCCACACGACCAGATGTTCCTGCATAGTCTACTAGTAACAGGCATACTGAGCTTACTTGCAAATTGTTGCTTTGCATAACTACTGGTTTTGTATCCTATGGATATATATAGCACATACTTAAACTTACCCTGGATTCCAAATTCATGCCAGAATGCAGTGCACAAGCAAGGAAACCAAAAATATGGTCTTATGCATTTAATTTTTAGTCATAAACTTCCTTTCCAAATGCACACTGCGGTAACTTAGCTTGAAGTGCCTTCACATGAAACTTGCAATAACAGCTTTGCAAATTACTATAAGAAGATTTGACCATAAATCTGTCAGTCCAAGAGCTTTCAGTAGAAAATGTTTCACAGAAAGGTTGTGATTTCAGTGAGCTTCCTACGTGATGCAGTGAGCTGAGCCCAGTGGATTGCTGAGCAGCCAAAATTTCCAGGGTCACGCAGTCTATTGATGTATGTGGTATCTTAGGATCTTCAGGTTCTTCCCACAAAACAAGAAGATGGGCAGACCTGGAAGCTCCAGCACTACCTGAGGCTCAGGATATGGGCTCTGAAAAGGACTGAATTCTCCTCCAAAGCCACCAGCACTTGCAGTGTCCCTACCATCACAGTTGCTGCTCCCAAGCTCTGAAGCCCACTATTCAGTTGCACTTCTCGTACTCCTACGTACGTCTGGTAACCCTGACAGGAAGCCAAGAGTTAAGAAGCAAGGAAGCCATGGAAATGACTGGAGATGCAGATTTTTAAGTTCTCAGACTCAAAATCAGTTGGAAATTCTGAAGAAAAAGTACTCTGGTAATTTTGAAAACCTTTTTCAGACCTCCTACTCGAAAGTCACAGTTTTTACATGCTCTGAAGTGCAATAACCCTTGCCGTCCCTTCTCTCCTCAGTGTCAGAATGACAATCAGTAAGGGAATTCCAGCTTTCAAAGAATTCCCGGTATAACTGTAAAATAGGAAGCACTTTGTAGTTTCTTTGAGAAAGGCGAGAAATCTAAGGTAAAGTTCAGAAACTCAGCTAGACTTCCCAGATTCCTTGTTTTTAACCAAGCGACTCAGTAAAATTCACCACGGTGTAACCTTGCTAATTTGGAGCTAATAACATGGAAACCCACAGCAAATTATTGCTGCCTGAAGATTAGCCACAAGTAAATACAATAGAAAAATGAAACCTCTGCATTCCATTTTTTCATTCATTGGAAAAGTGTAATTTAGTTTAAATTTTAAGCATATGTTTATATTTTTGTAATACATTTTAAAATAAGAAGGAATTTTAATACCCTGAGACTTCATTAAACCTAACCTTTGGCAATTAAGGCATGCTGTGAAGTAAGGAGTGAGTGCTATTTGTGAAATGTGTATTGGTGAAATACCAGCTAGCTAAATACTATTTCATTTTGAAACTTTGTCAGTAATAGCAATTGTATTATCTGGGTACTTAACCATCACCTTAGTGTTCAAGAGCCTTAATTTAGCTTCCCAGGAAAAGAGAAAACATTGTAGTTGCCCAGTTTTGGAGGGAACACAAACTGGCAAACATACCACTGTTTTGAATTCAGACACTTGCCACAGCAGCCAGTCTTCGTTCAGTGTGTACAGGGCTTTGCAAGTTATTGCATCAACAGGTCCTTTGTTTATCCTCTGATTGAGGGTTGTCACTAGCAAATAGAAAGGTTCACCAATTGTCTCCTAGGACATTGAGAAAAAGCAAGGAACATGTTTATTTTTGTAATCATTAAATGGGCACAAATAGCTAGAAAAAACTCAAGTGTAACAAATTATTTCCTTTTAACTAAGTTGTTATCTTGCAATTAGAAAAGCAAACCCTCTGAGCAGATTTATCTAGTTATTTGTTTAACCTCCATCCTTTGCTTTTCAGTGTGAAAGTCTCATGCAAATGGCAAGGGACAGCTGGAGCGTGTGGCAAGATAAGCTCACAGCCCCTCGCTGTGCACAAGCACACTACAGACAAGCTGCTCCTACTCCACCTGGCAGACGCTTCCCGGTTCCACTAAAGAGTGGGTGGGGGGTGAGACGTGCATGTGTTCACATGCATACTTCAGCTGTTTCTTCCTTTTTCAGGCTGGTGAGAAAACAAGCTAACAACTAGCTTCCTTTTGAATTGGCATCTCCTCTTGCTGCCCCTGGAAAAAAAGCCTTGGGAACTGTAGAGGGACATACACTGGCTTTTCAGTGAAAGAGCGCTTCCCTCTCCAGCCTTGACCCCAGGATTCAGGGAAGCACCTGGGAAAGGATGGATCTGTTTCCATGTGACACCATTCCCACAGTCTGGCTACAGCCTCTCACTAGCACAGCTCTGTAAAGATGACTGGTGTACCGAGAACAGATCTCTGACAGTTCCTTGGCTCTCTTCTGGGGTTACAGAAAACTGGTGCAAAGCTGCTGCGCCTCAACAATTCTGCTGCTGTATTAATGCAAGGACTGATCTCAGTGATACCAACAGTGAACACCATCACATTGATAAGAGAGACAGGAAGCATAAACAGGTACTGAAACCAAGAAAGAAGTGCTACCAAGTGGACAAAAATAAACAAGTGGTAAAATTAAAAAAAAGCTTCTGTTCTTCCACTTGAAGTCACTTAGTTCTTGAAATCTGCAATGCTGTTTGGAGGTTAAAAAGTTTGGAAAGAAGTTTAGTTTTCCAAAAGATAGTATTCCTAATATGTCCATTATGTGGTAGCTTTCCAACAGCTTGCGTAGAAAGGTACAGCTGCATTTCCACAAGTGTGTCAGTCTTTTTGTGTGATTGCTATACATCTCATGGGGTTGAAATAAATGTCTGACACAAGAAAAGAATACGCTAGAATTGCAAAATTACCCAAATCTTACCCAAAGGAAAGATACTATCATTGCTTACAGACACACTTTTTCTACACCCCACTGATGACAGCTAAGTCACCTAAACTAGAAAAGCACATAACAGTAATGTTAGATGTTAGATTAAGTGCTTTAAACCATTCCCTCTAACAATTCCTGTGGAAGAAATCAGTTAATATTCTTTGTGTATCTTGCATGGTGAAAAGATGTACACATACCCGGAGAAATCCTGAAAGGCAGACAGACATCCAGTTTGTCAGGAGTTTTTCTACCACAGATTCCGTTCTTCTGAGCAGGAGCTTAGGCTGCACATTGCTTGATTGTTCCATCAAGTCCTTTGTCAACACTTCCAAAATATGGGTTAGATAAACTAGCTTAGTCTGTAGCGCAATGGTCAAGAAGGATGCAAACAAGCACCTGTGAAAAAAAGAAGAGGAGAAAAAGAGAATGCTGTAATACTGTAATTTCTCTTCCAAGTCATCTTTAATAAACAAAACACACTTTAATACAGTTCATATCCTAAGTTTCCTTCTCAGGCACAGAAACTGTCCACTGATCTCTACAAAAACATAAAAAATGCAAGTCCATCTGCTCTTGTGATTATTTTTCAAACACAATTTGTGTCTCTAAATGCAATTCTGCTGAACACCTGCTTCAGCGACAGAACATTTCTAAACTGTACAACTGTTGATCTAACTGCAGGAAGTGTTTACAGTTTTGAAGTGAGTTTTCCTGCTCCTTTGCCTTTTTGTTTACATGTACAAACATTCTGATTTCTCTTTAATAGCTTGTTTTAATGGCAATGTTTTTTCTTCCTCAGTGTGTGCAGATGGAGACGGAAAAATGCTCTGGAGTAACGCAAGCTTGCTTTGCAAGAAGCAGAAATTACATTTGTGAGCTACAATCCATGTTGTTTTTTCCTGCTAATTCTTTGTCTTGAAGATGATAAGCATAATCATACTATACCTGTCTTTCACAGAGAAATTTTTCTGCTTTTCAAGGGTGTGAATGAGAGTAACAAGAAAGTTCTTGTTACAAATTAAAGCATGCAACATGTTGAAGCTTTCATCCTTGCTCGTTTGGTCTCTGCTCTGGAATAGTTAAACAAAAATAAGCAAACTGTAGTTTGGCTATGATGGATTCTTCATGCTCAGAAAAATGGTAAGCAACATATGGGGTAAGATCCCGGCCTCATTTAAAGTAGTGGGAATTTTGCATTTATTTCATAGGTCTCAGGATTTTACAGAATATGAATTTGGATTTGTGTACAACACAAGAGTACACACATGCAGAGCATACAGCTTCTGTCATGCACACAAAGTAATGACAATAGGTAAGTTTGCCTGTAATTTCCCATGACTAAATTAGGTTTATTTTATTTAAATAAGTCATAGTACACATTGGGTAACAGCAATGTAGGTATCAATTTCTTTTTACATATAAAACCATGTAACCCTCCTCACGGGCAAAAGGGAACATACTGAAGATGCAATCATCTGATGTGTTCTCGGACAACACTGAGATAAAAGCACACAATCACTCTTGAAAAAGTATTTATTAAGGCATAACACACTACATCAACTTACCTGTGGCATGTCTTCACTGAAGATGGACGCAAAGCCTCCTGACTAAAATATAAGACAGGTTATATTTATCATTCTTAAGTACACCAGAAGTTTCTAACACATGAGCATGTTAAACACGCCGAGCACATTTCTGATGGTGTACAACTTGAAACAGAACAATAGAAGTGCTGGCTTCTAACGTGGCTTCACTGTAACAGCTCTACACAATAACTGCTGCAAAGGTGCTCCCAAGGTTCACTGAAAAGTGAACTCTCAAAGGTAACCTTCAGTGTTACTCTATGTGTTAGTCCATGCTGCTGAGCTGCACTGGCAGAGCAGTCAACTGACACTCTACAGGAAAAGCTGTTTGCTACCCTTGTCTACAAATGTGCTGGTGTGCAAGGGGTGCTGCAGGCTGCTTCCTTCTTGGACAGTAGTGATAGCCTTTGGCATATGGGGTTTCTGTAACAGAGTGACACTTCAGTTCATTTGCCTCCATTCATTTCAAGCCACTTCATGAATGTTCACTAATGAACCCCCCAGGAGGTCCACGCTGTCAGTCTCTGGAGAGGCACAGGTGCCACCACACATCCAGTCCTAATGACAGCTCTCACAAAAAAGGAAGCACCCAGTTCTCAAACACCTTGTCAATGCCTCTTGTCTGACTCTTACAGCCTGTAAGGTCCCAACACAGCTGTATGTTCCCAAAGTAGCACCCTTGAGAAACAAATCCACACTAGTAACATTTACTGTCATCTGCTTTATCTGTGGCGCTGGGAGCCCCAAGTTTCCTTACAGGATCACAGAATCACAGAATGGTTGGGGCTGGAAGACATTCCAAGATGATCTAGTTCAACCCCCCTGCCATGGGCAGGGACACCTTTCACAGGTTGCTCAAAGCTTTGTCCAACCTGGCCTTGAACACTGCCAGGGACGGGGCAGCCACAACTTCTCTGGGCAACCTGTGCCAGTATACCTCCTGCAACCGTCCTCACTGTAAATAACTTCTTCCTTATGACCAATCTAAATCTATCCTCTTTCAGTTTAAACACATTGCCCCTCATCCTGTCACTACAGGCCCCGGTAAAAAGTCTGTCTCTATCTTTATTACGGGCCTTCTTTATACTGAAAGGCTGTAATAAGGTCTCCCCGGAGCCTTCTCTTCTCCAGCCTGAACAACCCCAACTCAGCCTGTCTTCACAGGACAGGTGTCCCACTTCTCTATCCTCTAGACCTGCTCCAACAGGTCCATGTCTTTCTTGTGCTGAGAAGCCCAGGGCTGAACACAGTAGTCCAGGTGGGGTCTCACAAGAGCAGAGTGGGAGAACCACCTCCCTTGACCTCCTGGCCAGGCTTCTTTTTATGCAGTCTTGGGGAACGACTGGCTTTCTGGACTGCAAATGCACAATCCTGGCTCACACCTGATTTTTCATCTACAGATCTGATTTCTCATCCCTCCATTTCCTCATGCCTCCTGTTCTCTTCTCCTCTACTCCTCTTCCTCCACTGGCTATTCCCATTTTTCCAGAACTTCTTCAGTGCCCCTAAACAACCCACCAATAAAACATACACACACACAGAGTGAAACAACCAGAACCACATTAAAGGTTAAAAATGCCTGTGAAGAGGGAACAAGCATGGTAGCATTAAAGCAAGAAATGTAGGAAACTGAGTTAAAATAGAAATAATAATCAAAATCTAACAAGTAAGCAAAAATTGGGCCAAAGGAATGTTTTAAGAATAGATGTAATATCCATTTAACACCTATGAGCATTAAGCACAAAATAAAAGCTATCAAGCCAGATCAAATACAGAAAATGAAAGCAGCAGGAAGAAAGAAATCAAAAATAAAGATGGGGTTTGTCACTCTTAATTTTAAATATTTGACTCCCTCTTTAAGCAACTCTTCCCATCCTGAGACAGATGTCTCAGGCAAGTGGGCTGAATCACTTTCTTGAAGATGTTCTGTGAACACCTTTGATGCCTGTGTTTAAACAGCTTGGATTAGATGAGAAAGGGCCCATCAAACACACTGGAAGGCAGAAAGAGTACAATATGGACATCATGCAAACACATGGAGTTAGTGAGCAAACTGGTGATTTGTCTCTTAGACCCTTCTGTCAACCCGTTTCACACTTGGCTGCAGTCTTATCACCTCATCACCTTTTCCATTCATCTGTAGTATTTGGTAGAGCACTGCTCTCCTACCACATTCATGCAGCACAAGGCATGTTTGAACACTCCTGTAATGTAAATGGCAAGTATTTAGCAGACGAAATTGGTACACAATATGTTAAAAAGCTTGCCTGACACTGCATGCCTATAGAGAGCTAATAGTGGCAAGTTTGCCTTCGTAGTATCAGTATTTCAAACTGAGACAAAAATGTAATTGGAATCATTTCCAGGATGCACAGTGGTATGACAATTACCGAAACAAAACAGGAGCCCTTCCCTTTCTGACCTCACATAATCCAACATGGTGGCAGACTTTGCGCCTTTTTTAATTTGCATAAAGCAAAGCATTTCCACCCAGACAACTTCTACAGATTGTTCCTGTTTTGACAGGGGATTATCACTATGAAAAGATGTATTCCTAAGAGTAAACCCACTATTTAAATGCAAATATGCCTGGCAACAAAACAAACTGAAAGGGAAGAGATGCAGAAAATAAGGTTTCCTTGGTCCACTTTCTTCAAACCTCCTAGTGACCCCATACAAATTAAACTGGGGGCATCACAGCAGGACCAGAAGAGATATTCCCGGCTTCCTTTGGTGGGAGAACTGGACTCAAAGTGTACAAAGATTATGCATATATTAATTGTTAAATATTATTCTGCCTTTGCATCTGGTATTTGGTGTTGTACAAAGAAAAGGCCCTGACTCTGCACTATCATGTCTTTAACTTCATCACAACAAGCTTTTAGTGGGATTAAACATAGCGATAAAGGGAAGCAGTGTACAGATAAGACTGCAGGACTGAGCCACAGCAGTGATGAGTCAACACATGAAGACTAGTAGATAATTCACATAGATATGACCTATACCCTACAACACCACAACACTTAAGTAAAGGTTTCCACTCACTGGTGTCAGTTACACAGCAAAATATCACCAGTTGAGATCACAGCTTCTGCCAATTAGCAAATGCCAGTAAGCACTGGTTAACATCATGAAGTAATATTGCAAGCTGTGGAAATGCACTTACCAGCACTGTAATGTGTCACATGTGCAAAAAAAACCCAAGAAAAGTAAAGCTTTTAAGAGAATTGTGCCTTCAGTCTTCTGACGCAGAGGCACAAAGGCACAAACTGCTCTGATGAACAATGAAAATATCCACCTCTAAACCAGGCAGCACTTAAGTACTTATGTAATTTTGAAACATTTGACCTGCACTCCTTTGAACCATGGTCTCACCATTTCTGTCAGCAGCTTGGAGTAGAAAGTCAGCACGACCTTACAGCCACTTCTTCATCCCACAAGTCTAATTAGAAAGAGTCATGATGTTCGCTAGCATGTTAGCTAGCCTGTTTAATTAGCTATAGCACGGAAAGTGAAAGCATGAGAACAGAAAAAGCAATGGATAAATTATAGCTCAGTTAAGGTGGCCTGAAAGGCGAGCAGCTTAGTGAGGCTGGGTGAAAAAGAAATGGATGCACACACAACCCTTGAAAATTCAACAGCAGTTCTTTATCTACAGCATTTAAGGCTTGGTTAAATATAGAGATGTACAGTGTTAAAGTGTTCTTTGGTAATTCTTGATTTAAGAAAAGTTTCTTGTGAAAACAATGTATGATTACTGTGTAGTATTTACTTCAATTATTTGACCCTGACCTTCCTAGCTTTTTCATTATTAGGCAGGGCTGACAACTGAAAGACTTGTAAATATTTACCTCTGGAAAGAAAGTTCTAAGAGCAAAGTGTTTGTAGTCAAGGAATGGAACAGTTCCAAAGCTATCCACCACATCTAATTCATCCATCTGCAGTTCAGCAAATCCTGAAAAAGCACCCCCACCACTGACAGTTAGTTTAGTTGACATGAAATCATCTTCACAGTTATAACTTGACCCCAGTAGATGTTCCTTAAAAAGTAGTTTTCAGGGGAGAAGGGTTGTTTTTCTAGCTGAAGCTCTTATGAGTGGGAAAGTACTGATCAATTTTTTTCCCCACTTTTGTTGAAGGAAATATTACATGCAATCCTGTTAGCTCAGTGCTATCTGCTACTGCAGTGCACACCAACATTAAAGAGGAACTCTGATACAAGATAAAAATATTCTATCAGCTGTAGTATTAAAATGTTTGTATAATGTGAGCTTCTTGACAGTTTCAGTTGACAAATTATGCTCTACTTAAGCTCTATAAAGCCCTTTAAACCTACCCTCACGTATTTCCTTCCGAATCTCATATTCCAGCAGTTCCAGTTGCTGACTCTGTTTACGAGTTAACTCTTTGGATTTGTATCTAGTAACTATGAATGCCGCTAAAAAGGAATCAAAAAAAGATTCTGAGTACAGACATTGCAAAACAGACAAGCCCTATGAAAGATGAGTTCTAGTATTATTTTAAGAAACAGAAAGATTAACATACACTTGCATTCAGGATTAGTTTCTACTGTTGATTGTGAGCAAGTACGCATGAGCTCTGGTTACCTGGATCTAAACCCTAATGTTTAATAAAAAACATTTCTTCTAACATCTTAGAATTGTCAATCCAGCTTTATTTGAAAGTACAGTACACCCTGCTATGTATACAATCTGCACAGTGAGACACAGACTCTAACAACCACTTCTACTACTAGCAACCTGAAGCAGAAATGGTTAACTTCTCTAAAGCTTATTTTGAGAGAGTAAAGGCATGAGATACAGTTCCTGTAAAGGTAATGTACTTTTTAAAAAGACTCCCTGCCCCTCCCCCCCCCCAAAAAAAACCAAAAGCCAACCTGAAATGAACCACCCAAAAAAACCCAACCCCCTAAACTTACTACAAAAGTGGAAATTTATCAAATGTATAGCCAGCTCAAAACACTCAGAAATAAGGAGTGACAGAAAGAGGAGGAGATAACTCTTTACCTCCATCAATTTAGTAATGACCTACAAATTCACAAATAATCCAAATGAGACTGAGCAGAAACAGCACAAACACTGCTTGAGGATAAGCCGTTTGTTAGGGAACATCTGCCTCAGGGACAGGAGGAGTGCCCAGCTCAGTCAGCTGGAACAGCCCAAGTTGGGACACAAGGATGTTAGTCCTATGGCTTGCTTGTAGTCTGACAAGATGGAATTCACCACCAGACCAGAGTTAACTTTGTCCACTTTTATGTGGAACAGGGGAACCCACCAGACTGTTTGTGACAGTCCCAAACGTGTGCATGTATGTATATGTCTTTATGTGTCATGATTATAGCCTTCAGCAAATAAGAACCTGAAAACACATTATTGTACTTACCTATAATGACACCCACTACAATAGGTAGCAAAATCAGAACATACAAATATACGTGTGATGATGTTGGCTTGACTTCATGTTCAAAATTTCCTAATTTGACCTGAAGAAAAATAATGTCTGTATTAATAGAGGACAGGTATTACATCAGTGCTTAAAATGACATTTCATGTATAAAAGAATTTGAATGTATTGGAGGCACATGAAGGACCATGGCTCTGCAGAGTTCTGAGAAGACAGCAGCAATCTGGAAAAAATGTATGTGAACCAACACAAATTTAACTTTTACTACATTGGATGTTTGAACAAGACAACAGATCAGTGACAAGGAGGACCTCTGGACCAAATTGTTTTAATGCAGCACCAAATTTTGCCATTGCTTCACTGCAAACTAGTGCCCTCAAATGAACGGAGAGATTTGGCCTCCAGCTGGCCCAGAGGCTCATGCACTCCAGAATTGCTGCTAAACATTCTGGCACTTTGAGGCAAGGAAGGCACGTGTTGATAGTAAAAAACATTCCTTTGCACTCACAATGCTACTCTGCTGAGCAGAAAAGTAAGGTAAGAATCATGCAAATAATGAGGGAAGTCAAATTTTTGATAGATGTCTGTCCCACAGCCCTCTTCCCTATTTCTTTGCAGAAGTTTCAACCTCCTTATGTAGGATGTAGGGCATTCCTGAAGGTCCACTTAAGAACAAACACAATATACAATACACGTACAACATTCCCCAGCAGCCACTGGGCTTGTCAAAGGCAGGACAGGCATTAGTTCTTATAAATATACAAAAGGCCTAAAGTCTGCCAGATGCCAAACTGAGTCATTCACCACTGATAATTACAGCAGAAGAAATTTCACAAAGGAGGATCTCCAAGAGGACAATGAAAGCACATAAATAAAGGGTAGCTAAGACTATAAACAGACTAGAGGTAAAAATGAACTCTGATACAGAAAAAGAATACCACCAAGTTCCAGGGATAGAAATGAGCCTGAGATAATTGAAAAGGAGAGTTGGGTTGAAATTATTTTGAGTTACAGCAGGGAAGGCAGAGATCTGGTGATTTCAATCACTGGCTTGTCACAGGAGGTGAGCAGCCATGGAAGCTGGAAACTGCCAACTGGATAGTCACATGGCAGATACACGGACACGAGCAAGCAATGAAACCCCACAGGGCTGGAAGGGCACAGCCTTCATACTTCTGGGGCTCCAAAGAACAGAAGACAAAACAGACCCATTTCCTCCATCAAATCTTTTTTCCTCAATTATTTATATTTTTTCATGGTTCCTTTATATAAAGTACTTTTGGTCTGAACCTTCCTAGGATCCATTTGCCTTTTCTAAGGCTGAAATGCACTGGTAGCCTCATCCTGTGACTAATACACCTGCCTTTCTCCACTTGTCATGTCCAAACAAGCATTCCTAAAGCAGAAATTTCTGTTAATCATCTCTGCTTACTGCAAACTGAGACAAAGCATTCATTTTCTGCTCATATTTTATCTTCACCATAACCTTCCTATTCAGTGGTCCCATTTCTTTATTTTGCTTACGAATCATGGGCTAAATAAAGTACACCTGAATTCATCCAATTCTGATTCCCAAATTCATTTCATTCTTCCTGCATGACATTATGAAACCTCCTCTGGACTGGTAATACCTCTGAGCTTTTGTCATCAGCAGATGTTATTAGCACATGCCTTATTTTTGTGCTCGAGTCACTAGTGATACTAAATAATATCTGTATGAAAAGCAACTTTGCCCAGAGTAAGCTCCCCACACACAGCATCCAGGTTTTCTAATTCCTGCATCTTCATAATCACCACGTTAAGTAGTTTACTGAATGACTTCCAGGTACATGTGATCTACTGCTTTTTTGCTGTTGAGGAAATCACTCATCTTATAAAATAAAGATATCTCACATAATCTGCTTTCATTAAAAAGAAGTTGACAATTATCCCATTTTCCATTTACCTCCAGGTCTTTCACGAGTCCCTCATTCAAAATACATTAAAAAGCTTTACTCAGAAACAGGATTAAATCAGCAAGCCTCCATTTGCCTCATTATTTTTTTTTTCTTTTAAATACTGGTTTATATTTGCAGCTCTCCACTCATACACTATGTCTCTTGATTGCAGTTTTATTTGACATCTTTCCTACTAAGCCTACAATATCATGTGCCAGTTTTTTCTCAGTCCTGTGATGGGAATGATTCTGTTACTGCTCCCTTGCGCCCCTTGATCTATATGAATCTTTCTTCTGTCACAAGAACAGTATTTTCTTCTTTGATACTGCCATTCAGACTGATCATCCTGTCGCTGACACCACATTCAATATCCTCTTTCCTCCTGAAAACAATGGCAAGACATACGTTTATTCTCAGGCAATACCTATCTTTTATACTCAGCTTATCCTTTCTACAGACTGGCCCTACTTCTTCCATGATGATTTATTCATAAGATTGAAAAAACACGTGATGATTTATTGCTTTTACATTTTTCTTGATGTTGGAAAGAACCATTTTTAAGGTACCAGAAGTGAAATGTTACATTATAACTACTGCATTTGATTTGCCTTAGCGAAGCGGTGACCTTTCTATGACAGTCACTCCTATGAAGCTTGCAGGATGAGCAAGGCAATGTTAATATTTAAATGCAACACCACTCTCAGAAAGGCTTTTCCATGCCATAACTGGCTCAGATAGCAGGATCCACAGATGGGGGATCAGTTAGCAGTGATATGAAATTGAAAATAGCTTCGTTAATCTTTACTATGAGACATATGCCTTGAAGTCAATAGAGTTATTTCAGTTTTATACCACCATATACTGCAATAAGCGTCTGGCATCATTTTTCTCTCTCATAAATGGTGATGACTGCATTTTAAAAAATTCATATCTTCATCTTATTCATGAAGCAAATATCTTAAGCTGCCATTTAGCTTTGACATCCATGCTAATGTTCTCATATCTGGGCCTGGCTTTGTGCCGTACACTCAAAGCATTTTGTCCTTCCCACGGCACATTGAATTTCAACCCCTTCTTCATCCAGAAATGCCTTCTCTCCTGTCTCAGTGGTGATCCCTATGCACTGTTCAAGATCTCCATCTACTTCAGTACAAAAAAGTGAATGGGAGGGCACAATTCTCCTCGTGGTCACAGTGCAGAATCAGATTGCTTACAGAACTAAGATGAGGAGCTCTCCTGGAGCCAGTCATGCTGTATTGGTGATGCCTGTGCTGCAGCTAGAAGCGTGACAATCTACTGCTTTCCTGGAGCTCAGCAGCAGCGAGTTCCAGTTGGGTGGCACAGCCTACCTCTGACAGTACAGGAGTAACCAGACAGTAAATGAGTTCCAGCTAGGCAGGCATGCTTAGATATGCAGAAGATACTGCGCTACCAAGTACCAGGAGAGCAGAAAATGCATCCTACTCCTCCCTCTATAAAGAACATTGAGAGCATTAATGCTACATTTTGCTACATTAGTATAAACATCCAAACACTCCTGAATTGCAACAAAAGGGAATCTACTTACAAAAACTTTCACTGTGGAAAAGTCAATCTTGTCTGTTCCTTCCCTTTTGAATTTGCACAATATGGTACTACGGTCTGGCTTTTTGGTAATATTCTGGACACTGAACCATATCTTTTTGGTCTGTGCACCATTCATATATGACAGATAAACCTCTACCTCAGTCTTAGAAATATTCAAGTTGTCATTTTCTTTCTAGAAGGGAAAAAATTGAAGATAATAAACAGTCATTAAATACAGTAAGCAGTAAAATTAAACTAAACTATTTAAAGTAAGGAATTATAGTTCATTACTTTCAAACTTACATATATTTTCAATTCCAGATCAGGATCAAGCTCAGTGTGCAGCTGGTAGTTAATGAACACTGGGTCAGGGTGATAGTGTAATTTAACACATGGTATAAAGGTAGTTTCCACTTTTAACATCATATCAACAACTTTACCCTCTGTTGCATGGCTCAGGCTTGGCGTTAAGTAATGATATTCAGATTCATTTCCAGGACACCTAGAGACCTAGAAATGCAATAGCAAAGCTGTAACAGTCATTAAGTACCCAACAGTGGGTACAATTACAAACAGAGGCACTCAAAACCATTTTAATGTCTTCCTGACTTCACACAGATATCTGCTAAACCTCTTCTCTTCGATCAGGGCTGCATGCAGAGCACCTGAGAAAATTTCTGTCTTGAGCCTGTGTCTGCCTTTAAGCACATTTAACACACACTCTGGATGCTGCTTTAAGGCTGATTGCACACTGCTAAAGCAGATATTTCCTGCAGTGAGACAGGAATAGTGACAGTGATTTCTCCTTCCTTCCCCTCAATGTAGTTGACAAGAGAAGAGCAGGACAAGCTCTCTGGCATTCCTGCGCACTGGCTCTTCCCAGCTTAACTCCTGAGAGATGGGGGGTTGCTACAGTCACCCCACTGTTCACTCCATGGGGTGGTGCTGCTGTTTTCTGGTCTCTGTGCTGCAAGCCCAGGGTCAACAGGGCTCCCACCTCCTCACAGCCTTGGAGAAAGGGCTTCATCCCAACAACAGCTCCAGTCTGCGGCTCCTTGCTGAGGCAGTGGCACCATGTGGGTTCTCAACACAAAGCCAGAGCAAGTAAGCCATCCCCTCCCCTCCAACAGATCCATGTATGGAGGCTGGGGAGACTCAAAGAGGCCAGATTTGGAACAAGCCTCTAAAGCACAGAAAAAAGGCTTAGGGAATTATGCAGGAGAGTAGCTTATGTGGATCCATGATCTTGTACTGAGAATGTGAGCAACTGTAATCCTACAAGTGGTCATATTTATTTCAGTAAGGTGACTGATATGCGCCTGCAGGAGTTTAAAAACTATTGAGATCCTCCTTAAACCTTAAGAACAAAACCTAATCCATTGAGAGACCTGTATTTGGTATTATAAAGGAGATTAAGACTTACAGTGAGGTTTGATCTCTGGTCATCTGAAATAATCACACTGTCCACGACATTAAAATTTCTACCAATCGTAGTAATTTTACGACCACCGCTGTAAAAAAAAGGGTGGGGGGAAGGGAGGTTAGTATTATGTTTTCCCACAGATAAGTCCTGCATTACAGCTTCAGCTGTGCATAAACTACTCTTGTACATTTTGCTTTGGTAGCAGCCAATATAATAAAGTCAAACTGCAGGACAAGATAATTAGAGCTATACAGCGTACTTTCATTCTTTTCTCATCATGTAATGGTAAATACTTTTGCTACCACAAAACCAAATGACATGTAATGAATACACATGCATACTCCTTTTCAGGGACTCTCCACCTTGTTTTCTATTCATGCAGCCAAAGAACTAGACTGTGATTTAATATTCTGTCTAGAAGAAAGAGAATCATGTTATTTCACTGCCCCAAAGCAGCCCTGCCTGTGCTTAATTCTTGCCTTCTTCAGGACAAACCGACGGTGCCAGGCACCTCACAGGAAACACTCTTGGCAGTGCTCAGACCATCTGTCTCAGCACACACAACGGCGCTTGTGTCTGAAGGCTCTGGCTCACAACCTCTGCTGAACACAGTTGGAGTGGTTTAAGGTATTAATTTCCAGCTGCCTGAGCTGCCTCTCACCTGTAGATGAGGGCATGCATCCTAGCTGCTCAGCTGCTGCAGCTGCCAGCCCAATTCATTACCTCAAATCCACACTTCCCAGTGCTTGACACCAAGATAGCAGATTAAGAATGTGAAAGTGGTTAATAACTGCGCAGGCAGAGGGACAAGTGGAAAGCTGTGCCTGGGAATATCTTAAAACCACCCTGTAAGTCTTTCACTGGAGCTGTAAGTCTACCACAGGACACTGCAATGGCTTGAAAGGGGGTCTTTCAAGCCCCAGGCCTACAGCAAATCTGCCTGTATCACTGCAGTGGTGATTATTTTCACTTAATTTTCAATTCACTGATACTTTATACTGTTTTGGAGGTGAAGGGTCTATGAGTATCAAGAAATGAAAGTTAACTGAAGTTTGAATTTATGTGTGCTACCAGTATTTTGGATTTAGCTGTAGTATGAAGAGACTATTTTTGACTTCTACAAAGGAGACTTGGGGTGGGCAGGAAGGAGTTTACAGAATCCTGCAGAACACAGCATCCATCTTGCAGCTATTGTGACCCTATCTGTATGTTAAATGTTAAATCAGTTCACCAGCATAAATTCTTTCTCCACAACAGGCTACAGCAGTTATCCAAGTTTACATCAACTGCAGTTTGGCCAAGGCAGGAGGTTCATATCATCTCAGTGGGACTACACTTCAATATAAACATAAGCCCTACATTTAATATATACACAAAAAGTATAGAAAGAGGAACTTACCTGATCCAGGAGGTATTTGGTGTGATTGCAAGACATGATGGCGGTGAAACATAATGCAGGGTCATTGGTGGTGAACATTTTTTCCCATTAGCCTGTATACATATACTTTTGGCCTCTTTACGTGTTGGTGGGAGAGCAAATGTCATTTGTGTATCGTTTAGCACATTTCTAACTTTAATGCTGGAGGAGAAAGAAAACAGACACTGAAACACAGATGCCACTATGCTACTCATCGGTGCTACTACAGAAGTCTATAACCTAAAGCAAAGCGTAAGGAGAAAAGAGAAATCTCTCCTAGAGCTGCCAGACGGAGGTGGAAAGACAGAGCAGGAAGTTGAAAAGACAAAGTTGGGCACCTGTGGAATGAAGTTACTGTGTGTCACAATAATCACAAAAGACAATTCAGATATTGGTCTTGTGGCCCTGAGATGAAACTATGTAATCCAATGCGTGATTTTGCTGTTTCTGTATACTTCTCTGTGCTACCAACATGGTCCATGAGCTAGCGAAGAATGAGAATCTTCAGCTTCCTTTTCTCTTATTTTTCTTCTTCTCTTTCCCTCTTTTCTCCCCTCTTTCCCTCCTCCTTCCTCCTCTTCACTCCTTTCTCTTTCTCTCTACTTCCTCCCTCTCCCTCCTTTTCTCCTTTTGTTTTCTGTGGTCCCTAGGAAATTCATGTTTGCAGTAAAAATTGAACAGTACCATATGAATACTTTTTCAAGTGCTAGCTATGCAAAATGGGCTCAGTAATCACACACAGCCATTCCAGCTGCACCTGAAAATGACTGATTCAGAATAAGACAGCCTAATTATCTAGGGGATTGCACTGTGCAATCATCAACAGAGAAAAGTACAAGCTGTTGCATGAGAGATCCCCTTCCCTGGCACAGTGTTTGCGCTTTCACAAGCAGAATCCTAGAATATAGGATATTTTCAACAGAATATTTTGAAGCAGAATATTTTGAAACAGAATATTTTGAAGCAGAGGAGAGTCAAACAAAAGCTGAGGCTTCCTTGTGACCTAACAGGTGCTGCAAGGCACAGACATAGGTACAGAACTGTTCCACTACTGCTGAGAGAACCGCTCACCTTCCCATCCATCCCAAACACCAAATTAATTTCCATCCTTCAGGAATTTAAAGTGGAAGTATAGCTAAAGGAGTGCAAAGCATCCTCTTGAGGAGAGGTCCCTGACAAACCGTTCACACAATGTTACTGCTAGGACAAAATAGGCTTAATTTTCACCATGCAAATTATATAGTATTTTTCAAGGTTTAACTCACATGTCTGGTTTACAGCCGGTGATTCCAGTCAGTATCAGTTTTATGCCTGATGCACGTGTAAAGTTTTCTCCTTTGACTGTTATTTCACTTTTGCCTAATGTAGAAATCCACAAAGGCTCAATGGAATGAATGCTGATATGCTATCAAAAAACAAAGCAAAACAAAATCTGGTTGTAAAAAGGCTAAGCAGTTAAACAACAGCTGCGAAAACAACCACCACTCAGGAATGTAGGTTTCATGGCACTGAGATACATTTTTCTTCTTAATCTCAATCTTGTTAAGCTTGATCCTGGGAAGTACTGTCAATTACAGCTTCTTTACAAGCCAACTATTTTTACCTACATATTTCATATTTCAATTTATCTCATCACCAAGTTGTGCAAAGGAATCACAATCCAACATACTGGAAGGTAAGTACCATAAAAACCCAGCTTGAAATGATTCATTTTGTGTGACCCTTGAAGAACTAAGAAGCAACACAAGACAAAACCCATGGTGCCATCACCATGACAGATTGGAGAAACAAATGAAGGCATCTCTTGTGGTCTGAAAAGGGGAAGCAGGCTCAACTCCTAGAATGAAAAGTCAAGAAAGAGCCCCAGAATTAGTTTTACTAGAAAGTCTTAAAGTCATACATAGAACTAAAGGTACAACACAACTGCGGGGTACCCAGTTTTGATGCTGAGAAATTTACAAATCTATATTGCAGGATTTAAGAATAATCCTAGTTTGCTCTGATGCTGTCACAGACTTGCAGAAATGTGGCCAATTTTTAAACTGTGCTTTTCTTTGTGTATCTTTATTTATTGTAACTTACTACATTACCAAGCTAGAAGAGGGATTTTTTTCCCCCAGTATATTTACTTGGTATGTTTGACAGCACCTCATGTTTAATCAGTTTTGCTGCTTCCCCAGTTTTATAGTCACACAGACAGCTTCCTTTCTGCATGATTTTCAGACAACAAACTGAAAACATTCATAAAACAGAAAAATATGCATGTGAAACCACAAACTGTTTGGGACCTTCTCAGGCAAATGATTACTAACTTGCTTTTAGACTGCCTATAATACTAGTTTAAAGCATGGTTTTAGAGTATTGTGATTATCCTGATTTCTGCTGTACACCTGTGGATACATCCACTGGACAGTTCAGCCTTTCTGATCGTGAGATGGGTGCTGATGCAAAGCCTCTAGGAAAGTCCTTCCCACAGAGATTGTCTTTCCATTGATTTTTCATGTACTCAGAGCAGCATCCTGACTTTGGGTTGGTGGCCTGAGGGGATCACAGGAGGCACATCACCATCCTGCAAACACAACCTTGCCCATTTCAGAAAGGTCCCTGGGATGAGCTGTCCCCACATGCTATCACTGCCCACAGAATGCTAGAGCACTCTGCAGCAAATCTGAGACTTGTCACAACTGATTGAAAGCTGCAACTCGTGCCTTAGGAAAGGGCAAGAGTGCAAATGCTGGGGCTAGAGGGCCAGCAAAAAGGCCTCCAAGGTGACCTTGGGTATGGATAATGGAGGAGTCAAAAGAAATCCCTGAGGAAGAAAATTCACTCCCACCCTGAGGATCACTTTAACCCTTAGTATGCAAGCAGGACAACTGAAGCAGAAATCTGAGAGATTAAAGCCAGTGAAATACCAGTGCTTTTCTCTACCTGCATCCCATCTCTATGCTTATGCCCTACCTTACCAGACCAAGGACAGTCAATATCCTCAAACAGAAATCCAGAACCCAAATACTACAGAAAGGAGTAAAACACTGTTTTGGTTGTTGCCGGCCTCCCTGACAGGTACCACACACCACAAGGCACTTCAGCTTAGCACCCCCTGCTTGTTTTCTTACACCAAGAAGAAATCCTGTGAAGAATGGCTCACTCTGGAAGTTTCAGTCCCTCCCTGAAATCACGCCTTCCCTGCAGCTACGCAACAGACACCCTTGTCATGTCCTGCCTTGGACTCACGGCATCAGCACAGTCACAGTGCTGAAGGCAAGCCGGCCTCAGATAGCTGGGAGCCTGCTTCCTGGCTTGACTGCCATGAGCCATGATACTTCCCTCAGCAGCAAAAGAAACTGTGAATTTCCTCACTGAATGCAGGAGGGACCAAGTGTCCTCACTGGGGTCTGCAGTGCTTGTTTCCCTGGTGCTCATCTCCCCAGTGGACAAGGGCCACTGACCTTTCAGTTGCTGTGTGGCAGGGGGAAAGATGCCCGGCAGTGACAGGGAAGGGAGAAGGATATTTATAAAATCACTAGTTGTGAGGCATGTGATGGAAGCAGTGTAAACTCAGAGAGAGATACAGAAAGAGTGCACCAGGTCCTCAGGTGATGTAAATCAGCACAGCCCTATCAACTCCGATAAAGCTCCATATTTCTGAGCTGCAGCCACACTGCCACATCCTCTGGACAGCCTAACTCTTCCTTGGGGCTGTGTAAACAGTGCCAGCCACATCCTCAGAGGTGTGGTCAGCATGACTGCAGGTCCCATTGAGATACCTGACAGCATCCCAGGTCAAGCAAGCTCTGTCATCCCAGGGAGCTCATCCCGGCTCCCACACAGCCCTCCTGCAGTGCAGCATAGGGCCTCCCAAGACCATGCAAAGAACTGGATCAGGGAACTAGCCCAGTTGAAAAATAACCAGCCAAAAGACAATGTTTATTTCCAGACAAATCAAATTTCCCCAGCCAAGTGTATTTGTGCAACCACTCCGCTGCTCTGGTGCAG
Organism: Psittacus erithacus; assembly: GCA_009867235.2. Classification (NCBI taxonomy): domain Eukaryota; kingdom Metazoa; phylum Chordata; class Aves; order Psittaciformes; family Psittacidae; genus Psittacus; species Psittacus erithacus. Next base: position 97,185 of record WYDI02024044.1, on the reverse strand, counting down.
GGAGCAGGAAGGCGCAAGCATGGAATCCAGCAGCGGGAGTCAGGAGGAGGGCTGGGGCTGCCACTGAAAAAAAGTGTATTAATCTAAATGCTCAGCTGGGGTAGTGGGAAAACACAAATCCCCTTTCTCAGCTCTCCAGTCTGTTCTCCTTAAAGCACCAGCAGTCAAAGGAGAGCAGGATTTCAAATGCAATTTCAAGCCCTCTGAATGGATCAATCACTTCTAAATAAACATCTGCATTTGGACTGCCTCTAGTGCTTTCACTGCTTTGTACATCACTGTCTTTCCAAGATAAGGCATGTGGAAGAAAGCCATCTCCCAGGCAATTCCAACTATTTACCAATGTCAAATTAATGCACTTGGAAGCAGAGCAAAGAAGAATTCCCTCTGTTTTTGAACCAGCCATAATGCTTTATATGCAGAAGCACAAGTACTATAATCCCACTCATCTCCGTGAAAAACAAAATGGATTTTGTGATTTTGTTTAAGAAACCTCAACTGAACAGCTAAATTTAAGAGGCTGAATTTTACCTGTCTTCCCAGGTAAAAGTTTGGGTAGTTCTAACAAAACATTTAGGGATAAGAACACAGTTGCTATTTATACCAACTGTGCTATCACTCACGGAAAAGCAGAAACTAAAGAGTGTAGGCAGTAAATCTCTATGTACTTACTCATCAGTCAAATTTCTCTTCACTACTCATTTCTTCCCTAACACCTGCATGTCATAAGCAACCACTTATAACAAGACCACTTAAGTTTTATGAGAAAATAAAACCATTTTGGCACCACAGAGAATGAAGGGATAACCTTGTGGTTAAAGGGCTGCTCTATGAGGCAAATCATGTAAGACTGTACGCTCACAGTCTGTATGATTTCAATAGAAATTCAACAACCAGATTCAGAAGGTACTTTGGCATCAGTGACACTCCTTCATTTCCAGTGATCACCTTGAGCAGGATAGATGGAAAGTAGCTCCACTTCCAGTTTTGTCTACAGCCTGAAAGCAATGAAATATTTTCTGAAATGTGAACCAGGGATTTACTAACACCCACGGATTTCAGTTCCTGGATGCATCCTCTAGCCACTTAGAAACTGGGTGGCACATCTCTCCCCGATTTCTTCTGCTCCCCTGGCAGCTATGTTTCAGGAGAAGCTGTGATCTGGCTACATGAAATGAAGAAGTTTGGGACTCTGAAACCTAACTTAGCAGAGTTCTCTATGACAGCAGAACTCAAACATGCATTTAAGTCTAGGTAAGAGATTAAGTTCAAGATGTTCTCCTCTATTTTTGTTTTGGGTTTTTTTTGTTGGTGGTGGTGGTCAGTTTACACATCCCAGCCCTCAAGCATGCTGGCTCCTGCGGAGTGCCTAAATACAGCATACAAGGACTTTGGCATTTAAAACAATATTGTAAATACTGCCTCAGTGCCTGGATCTGAAATGTAAATCTTTATTGGTACCTTTAAGCACTAACAAAGCATTATGAAAAAAATAGTATCAAGTTCTGCATTTCCTTTCTATGTAACCAACTGACTGCCTCCTCATCCAGATTTCTACTCCTACTACAGAGTCTCCTTATGTTAAATACATTTCTCTTCCAACCCACAGAAACTCAATAATGCCAATCTTAAGATGCTAACTAACCTCTGTTTTCTGTGCAGTGGTGATCCGCTTGGAAGCAGCTGCATTACAACTATCCTGAAAAAAAAATAAATCAGCATTTCTCCATGTCAGGACAAGGAAGAGAGAGAGATTGCTCCTCAGATGTAAGAAACACAAGGAAAAAGGCATCACAGGGGATCCCAGTCCTCCCCAAGAAACTTCACCTGGCAGGTGGTGGCAGGAGAGACACGTGTCCATTTACAGCTGTCACATTCACCCTTGTGTATACATTGTAAGCAGCTGGGAACACAGAAAACAGAGGTTTTGTAAGACACAGGAACTCAATCTAGATTCAGCCAAGAATGTAAAATTTCAAGTGACAGAAAACAGCACAAACCCCCGAGAACAACCTGGCAAATATGTAATGAAATGTGTAAACCACGTAACCCGCATTTATGCTCCAAGTTTATTGTTCTGTTGTGCTTAATCTGAGGACAAATTTAGCATGAAATACAGTCTGTGCTGAGATGCTGAGAGTTGTAAATTTCCAAAAAGCATGAAGCAGACGGAACACTTTGGGTTTCATTTTGTTGTGGTTTTCTCCAGTACAAAAGTGGCCAGATAATACTTTTTAACCAGAAAAGGGCAGAAAACCATTACTGACTCGCAGCTTGCCTGAACTTCTGTTCTGTTCTGTGTAGTGCTAGCAAGTCCTGCCAGTTTGCTGTTGCCTTCCCCTACCAAAAAATATGCCTGTTGGAGACTAATTTGTCCGCATCTTGCTTTGCAATGCATCTATCAACATGGAGGAGAGCCAAGAGCAGCACAGGCCTTCTCCACACATGCTGAGAAATGCTCTGATTTAGAGAAAGCTCCTTCCCTGTATTGCTCCAGGGACCAGGAAGTGATGTGCCGCTTCCCAAAAAAGCAGGAGTTCAATTCCATTCCAGGGGCCTATGAATTAGCCTCTACGTGTAGCAGAGGAGGGTTCTGAGCAGGAACACTGTAGTTATCTACAGCATGTGTTAACCAGATCTAAGTTTTAACAACCAGATATCATAAAGGGTTAGGCCATGTACTGGGCAGAAATGCTTTCTATTGCAAGCTCTCAACAAAGCGTGTGGCTCTGAAAAATAATGTGCACAGAACAATAGGTATTCATTATTCCTGTAAGCAGATTAGATACAATTTTCTGTTTTAATTGTATTTATGTTACCCGTGGACCATATTTAAATTGTACCTGGCTCTATTAAAAAACAGCTCCATAAATAACTTTTATAGAATCTCTTGACTCCTCTAATCTAGGTCTGAGTACCAGAGGCCCACCTTTTTCACAAGGACAAAACGGATTTTAATGTCATTGTGACATCCTTTATTATCTCTTCAGGCACTTGTCATAAATTCAGTCATTGTAATGACTTTCCTACTGCCAGCTGCCAGGATCCCCTTAAATAAAAGAGTCAACAGCAGAAGTAGCTTTCTGAGGACAATAAAAAAGGAGGAGAAGGAAGAAATGGGCCAAGAAAAGGGATTTGATAATCTTTAGTGAAATGTATTTCCTTAATAAATACCAAAAAAAAAAAGAACTATCATACTTCAGGCCCCCATCCTCCCTCCCCTCTCTCAACCCCTCAGTGAACTTCAATAGGAACCAGGCTCTTACTTTTTCAACTGAAATGTTTGTGTGATATTCCAAGAGCTTGAGGACAGCGATGCTTCGATAACAAGACAATCTGGAAAAATGTCACAGTTAGACATATGCTGGATATTACAAGAAATAACTGTAAAAAATAACTGAGTTGAAAGCTCATGTGCCTTCTTCACCTGTTTTCTACATGCTATGCACCTTCTCTCAGACATTCACTCACACTTTTGACTTCTGGTAAAAATAACTAAATTTTATCCTCCCATAGCACCCTTCGGCTGAGTTATTCCTAGACTTCATACACTTTCACTAATTAAGCTTCATGCTACCACTGCATGACATACAAAAACAATGTTATTGTCAGGATACAGATAAGGAAATGCTACCATGAAGCCAGGACATAAGATCATCTCCCAAAGAGCACACAGTGGTACACTGTGGCACAGCCAGACCCCAAATTCAAGACCTCTAACACAACAGACTGTTTCAATGTGAGAGACCCCAATATACCGCACTTCTCTTTCAGTCTGAGACTTGGTTTCAAAGTCTTCTTTTGTAATCTATGCAGTAGCAATTTTCATCCTATTTAAATCTTTTATGATTGCATGAGTCAATTTGCCATTATTTCAGCTAGCAATTACTATACCGACAATTCACTGGCAGCTGTGGAATGAAAGAGTATCTTCTCCTATGAGCAGAATACCACATCGAAAAGTAGAGTTAGATATGTACCACTTAAGCCATGTTCCCTTTCATCTGTGTGCCTGCAGATGTGTACGTCTGTGAAATGAATGACTGTCTGAGATCAAATGAAACCCATGTGTGCAGACTTTTCTGGCTTCTCTATGCTAGGAAGTAGATAGCTTTTTTAATCTGTGAAAGTTACACAGATTTAAAGTATACCTACCTTGCAAAGGTAGAGAAAGCTTTGTCTTCATGACAGGCTGGCTTGTTCAGATGAAAGCCAGCTTTGGCTACATCTACACTGTTAAATAAAAAGTATCTCCTCACTCTACATGTCAGCATGGCATTCGGGTGCTCACTGCAGGAGTCACCTGCACGATGTGTTAGAAACAGCCATTGGCACTGCTTGTATGCTTAAATACCTTAATGGATACCAAAGAGTCTGATTTTTATAGTTGTTTAATGCGTGAAGATGTGAATAAGCATATGTAGATATTCTAAAATCCTTCACCAAGCATCTAATTGCCTAAATCACTTGCCTACGTCATTATATGAGAAGGGTCTCAAGCCATGAGCTACGGAAAAATAGTATGTTTCTAGGAGTAGTAAGTAAATGTTAGGAATCGATCTACTTCTGGCAGAGCTTGTTTCCTCTTTTACACTTGTATAAATCCTTTTAAGTTTGTACGAATATTTTAAAAACAATGCTGTCAAAAATGGTTTCCCAATTTTGTCTGAGCTGAAATTAATGGAACCTATTACTTTCTGTATGGCCTGGGCTCACCTTTCAAAATGCACCAGACTGCATTGAGTAGGAGGTATTTCGAAGTGGTTGGGTTTTTTTCCAGAAATGATATCTGAAGGAGCTATGCAAGGGCAACTTCTTGTGAGACTGAGGTCACTTCACACAAGGTACCATAAAGAGTCAACATAATTTCCACACTCGCCTTATCCACTAATATATCTCAGCTCATAACAGCATATGAATGGCAGTAATAGTGGGGGGCACAAGCTAAACTTACAGCCTTCTGGTTAAGTCTGTCAAAGGGCTCATCTTTGGCACAACGCACAGGCAAAGCAAGCTGACTTCTGTAACACTATACTACAAAACCCTGCTAATGGAGGAAGAGAAAGCCTTAATCTGAGAAGACAGAGAACCAAAACAACGTACTACATAATTCTAAGAAAACAGGTCTTCATGGGCTGAGTCAATAAAGGACATTTTTTTTCTTCTCTAATGCATCTGTCCCTCTTAAAAATCTACTAACAGTGTTTACTAAAGACAGCTTAATAGACCGGGATACTTAAGGATCATATCACCCTAACTGTCACCTGCTAGTGACAATCTTTTCTTGATATTGGACAGGAACTTGACATAACCCTTGCATGATGCCAGAGAGGCTTTTCCCATACAAAGGCCATACGATGAGCTCCTGAGATCCCAACATTCCCAGTATTCCAAGGAACCTCCTTCAGGGGCATGGGTCCCCGAGAAACAAAGCTCTTTGCAGCACTGAGCCCTTCAGAACAGTAAGTCATTTTAGGTTTGCCACTGCTCTTACTACACAAAGGTATTAAAAGAGAATCAGATCCGTGCAGAGTGATACATGTCTTTTGTAGTGTATTATCTAGGAAAAGATAAAGGCAGGCGTTTATCTGAATTCTCTGACTTCTCTTCAAGTCACTTAAGAGCACATGGTATCCTTGGGCTTGCTATCTCTGCCCCTCAGTTTAGATTAAAAATCTCTTTTCTATTCAAATATAAACAAATCAAAAAATGAACAAGGTCAACCTGCATTATAAAAGCTCTGTGCTTCTATATAGACCCTTGAAGCAATGCAAGGGGGATGGTTTACTCCTATTAGTCAAGATTATACTGTAAGGCTTATCATCTGATCTGTAAGACCAAAGCCTAGAGAACAACTCAAATGTTTAGACATTCAGTAATTTACCACCTCATTTTAAAACTTGTAGCTGCCCATAAGATGCACAAAACAGACCACATGCAGCATGTGTCCAACAAAACCAGCTCAGATCTCTACTCTCTGGTAATTACTGGTGAACAAAGTAGTACAAGACATATTGCAAATTGATTCAACTAGTAAGTCAGAAAGATGAATGAAATTAAGCCAAAAAGATGTACTAGCCAAACTGCCCCTCAGTTTCTCTGCTAATCCTCTACCTGAGACAATCAGTTTCTCATAGTGTCTAAGCTAGGTTGAAACAGTTAATTGAATGTTAAGATTATTTATTGTACAGGCATTCATAGTCATATTTTCCTCTTATTTATGCTAGTACGGTTTCTTGCAAAACCATATTCTGTTGGAAGATGAGAGAAGGGTTAAGATGGGTTAATTCGTCAAGGAAGAACACTGGACCATGCTGCTTCCATAGCTCCTGCTTGATTGTCATTGCAGCTATCTAAAGTTTCCTTGGACACTGATTAATGGCACCATGTAAATATACTCCTAATGCACTCACTGCACTGCTACAGGCTGAACTGAAGAAGCTGCTTCTAACCATAGGTTAATATGTTTTATTACTCCTAGAAAGGACTGCATATTATCAAATCTCTAATTATCAAGAATAGCGTAAGTTTACTCAAATCCCTTGACAAAACATTACTTTTTTTCAGTGACATTTAATAAAAAGCATTACCTACTCTCATTATTAGGCCTGTATTTATGTTCAGTTCTTCTCAGTAATAAAGGACAGTGAATAAGCATTAAATACATGTACTAGCAAAACATACCATTATCAGTTATCACCAGAGTGGTCAGATTGCAGAAACAGGATGAGTTTTTCAGTACTACATTTTCATAAAATATTTCAGCAGGTGTTATAATCTTTATCATACAGGAAGTAAGGATTTTGCTTATGCTTGCAGACACAGAAACCTATAAAACAATAAAAAAAAAGAATACAACAGATTTCTTGTAATGTTTGCTAAGTTCTCACCTTGTCTTTACAGCCAACTACAAATCAGGAAGGGCACAAAAATGTTTGTGGTGGAAGCAGACAATTCACTAGGTAGCTTCTCAAAGGAGAGGGCCTCTCCCAACTGAAGAAGCAATACCCAAAGAGTCCTGAAAGGAACAGCATTGCTTACTTCCAGAAATCAAATGGATCTGTAAGGTATGTTAGGGTAGCAATCTGGAACAATCTGTGATTTTAAAACAAGAATTTTGCTATAACAGTTTTACATAACAGCATTACAACAGCATTATATATAACAGCATTATATGCTGCTATAGTCCTTTAGAAATATTTGAGCCAGAATTTACAAATCCTCACAGAGAGACATTTGCATCCATAACCAAAGTGCACTTAATTATGAAAAAGAATTTGACTTGTAATGAATTATCCTTTGTTTCTGGCTGAGAGCGCTTTACAAATATGATCACATTACTGCATTCAATCAGGAAACCAGAAACAATAGCATGCAGATTAAGTGGCCAGTCACAATACTTGACAATCAAATACTCAAGGCTGTGTGCGCTGTGAACAGATACTGAGTAAATACTAATACCAAGCACTTAAAGACGCATTTGTGTTAGCATATGTGTCCCAGTGAATGCTTTGTAACTTGTTACAAGCTCAAAACTTACATAATGCACTTGATATATTGTCACTGGAAATATTAAAATAGCTGACAAGTGATATAATGGAAATGTTGCCTTTGTCAGCAGGGTGAATTTTTGACTTAACATTATGAAGTATAGCTTCAGGATACATTTTATATGAGAGGAAGAAAACATCTGATTGACACATTCAACTTATTGGGATTTCTAATACATTTGCCAATTGTCCAGACAAAGAGGGACTAATACACGGAACATGGTGACAAAAGAAGGGAAGCTGCAGTAAGTGACAAAATGACACATTTTAAGTCACAATAAACAGACATGCATAAAATTGGGTGCACATACCTCATTTCTGGCAGGGAAACTTAGATGGATTTTCAGATCTTTATCAGGTGCACGTGAAATGTTATACCAACCCTTTATGCTGTTTGAACGTGTACAATTTTCTTTCAAAGTGCACCTAAAAGTATACATAAAATTATATTAGCCTCCTTATTGTGCCTTTGAATTCAAATACTGTACTTTAACTTATTTAACAATATAGATTTTTTACACAAACACTATTGATTTTTTTACACAAACACTATTGATTTTTTACAGGAATATGGTTATAAGTACAAAAAGCTTCAGGAGAACAATCAGTAAAATCTGCTTATCAAAATAAATTACAATGCATTGATATATGCTTTAGGGTCCTAATTAAGTCAATGGGACTTAAACAAATATTAGATGCCTGGCCAGCAACTGTGGACTTCATAGCCTGGGATGGAATTCATAAACCCCAACTTGACTGCTCCATTGTACAGCTCTAGATTTGATCCACCCCAGTTCCCTCTATACTCAGTAGGAAGAAATATGTTCTTTCAGGGTGCAATTCACATATCCTATTTTAGACATTCATTCAAAATGAAATGAATCATACTACAGAAGCTGCTTTTTCTCTCCAATGAGTATGAGAGGAGATGGGGGTGAAGCTCAGATGTAGAGCTATGCTATGAATGTGCATAGTTGATGAGATGCATCCCCCTTCCTAATCCACTCTGTCGCCCACTGAACTGAATGGTAATCTCTCCCTTTTATGTCAGTGCACTTGGTTACAAAACACCGAATTTGAAAAGGCAGTTCAAAATAGATTCCTCTGCCTTCAAGAATAAAATCCATTTCAGAAGTAGGATGGCACAAAGTAAGTAATAATGCTATAGATGCCAAATTGTAGGAAACAGAAACTACATAACAGAAAATTAAGGAAGAATGAGAAAACATGGCGATACACAAGTAATATAAAGACTACACATATTAATAACATGATAAGAAAAAGAGAACACAGGCATACAAATTCTGAAATCACTGAGTTTGAAAGGTGAATCCTTAAAATACTGTCTGCGGTGTTCACTAACTGTGTACAGTTAATGAAGAATCCATAGATTAACTCCAAGTAACTTTACGTAGCTAGCAACTAAAGACAAGTAAGTGCTAACTGCATATATCTTACTATTTTAAACACTAAGCTTGAATAATTATAAATGCAATATTTAATATTGTTTTAATACTACTACTTTCCTACCAAACGCAGAAGAACGTACAGCTTCAGTCAAGTGATCAGTAACATGCACCTTAATAACTATTCCTTCATTCAAAAATAGAAATGAGTACACACTTGCAAAGCATGGGCCTTTTTCATGAGGAGCTCACTGTATAAAGGAATTTCACAAACAATGAGTTTTCTCTCCAGAAGGAACACCACAAGAATGACTTTCAAGAAAAATATCTACCTTTTTCCAAAATGCCTGAAATAACCCCACAAACTATAGAAACCATAAAGCCATCTTCTCTGTAGACCACGATGTTGGCAACTGGAATGCTGTTAAGCACAAGGTCACTTCCTTTGCGGTCTAACTCAGGAAACTGAGTTCCTGCTGCACAAGAACCTGGGAGTGCTGTGCATCTGAATACATTCAGATCATAACTATACTGTAAGAAACTGAGACTATGCCTTACATATTCCAAACTGTCTCAACTAGGATGAATTTCAGTCTCTTATCTCTCTTCACGTTACTGAGATGACAGAGATCCATCAAAACTACAGTTTAAGGACCACAGAAGATCGGATCTGTAGTCAACAGCAGTGCAGAAACCAGATGCTTGGATATGTACAGGTAGGTAACTCTCACTGGCAATGACACATAGGAAAGAGACGTCCTACGGTTTCTGACAGGCCGAGAATGGTGATATTGAGGATGCAAGGCAACACACTTGAAATATTTGGAACTAAACAAGTGTATGCATTTCAATGACACTAATGCTAAAATATTAAAAAAGAAAACTGTGCATGAAGCTGAATATGTAAAACTGTCCTAGGACAAAGTTATTTGCTGCCTTAGACTGCCTGAGGGAAGTGAACTTGTTTCCCGCAGTCTACAATGAATAATCTACAAGTATATGGCAAAAAAAGTAATGCCACCCAGGACACAGGGTCGTGCTTGCCTTCATACCAGGAAAAATGTGCCTTTTGTTGCTCTAAAAGCTGACCTTTAACAATCAAACAATGTGCTCTGGAGAACGGCCATTTCATAGGAAGCAGTCACAAAGGGAGCAGTAGAGTGATGCCCCTTAGTATAAATTCTTGCAATAACCTTGCACAGGCCAAGAATAACATGAATTCCACTCACCTAAAGATGAGATTGTTTTATTATTTCCCTATTTTTAGACAACTGACACTGTTTGCAAGCACACTGGAATGAATATAACAGATAAATACTATTTGAGAACCACACGGTTCTGAAAATTAACATACAGACTCAGACAGCTGCTAAGTCCGGCTTTCTTGAAAAGCTGGACTGGACCGGACCCTACAGAAGTATGAAGGTATGAAATCCTATGATCAGATTTCAGATATACATAGATATGTATACAGTGAAAATCAGAGTCAAGATTTTTTTTAACCTTTCACAGCAAGCTAGTTCTTTGTATAGCCAAGGAATCCTCTTCACAATTGAGATCGAGTTCCTCTTATTTCATTATGATAATGCAATACCTATGCATACCGGTACATTCATATTTACTTAAGTATCTGCTTCACTAATCTTGTATTAACTACATAGCCTACTGAGTTTGCCCTGTCTGCCTTGCTAAAGCATACTGATTTCCTCACGGCATGAGAATACAGCTTCAGGGGAAGATTTGGCTTACTTTTCCAGGGTGCCAGTCCCTGAATGAAGTCCACAGATGTCATGGACACTGACCAAATTCAAAAGTGGGTCTGGTCATAGCAGGTAACTGAGGCATATCATGTTATTTCCATATGGAAAATAAATGTGAAGCATCAGTGCTTTGTATTGGAATAATTTCAGCATACTTTAGGCAAATCTGATTCATCTAGAGAAAATCTATGAGCATTGAGAGGAATCACACAATGCTATAAATAATTGTTTTGAAAGACTATAAGTGAAAAGAATTTATATATTTGTCCCTATGGAAGAAAGAGTAGAAACAGGAACAGAAACATTTTGTTTGTTTTCACTTGCAGTAAGGTGTAGATTTTTTCATCAAAATACTGGATTTGTATTGACACAGTCTTTAAAATCAAGCACTGCTGGGAAGTTTTAGTTATAAAAATGGAGTGCATATTTAATATAAAATTTATTTCCCATTAAAGTACAAAACATATCATTGATCTCAAAATTATTGTGGAATATATTGCTCTAGTGGACATGGACGGATGTATTTAAAATATTGTCTAAAACCATGTCTTCTTTTTCTAAAGCTTCACTCAGTGCTCTCTCTTCACAAAACCAAATATTTAATGATGCTAAGTATTCACAGTGAAAAACTATGTGGGCGTTGAACAAGATTCGGATTATAGTAATTTATTTTTTTTTCAAAAGAATAAATTGTTTCTGTTTCAACCAGATGGAAACTTTTGGTGATTCCCCTCATAACAGGGGATTTACTGACTAATAGCTGTTATTCACAACTCTTTATAAGGTAACTAAAAGGTGAGCACTGTAACACATACAGTTTCTAACAAGGCAGCAAAAAAGAGTTTGAAGAAAAGACATTACAGAATACTCTCTTTTAGTAACTAATTTTGCAAACACAAAAATAAGCAAAACCACATTAACACTAAAGCAAACCAAAATCATAGAATCATAGAATGGCTTGGGTTGGAAGAGACTTTAAAGATCATATAGTTCCAAGCCCCCTGCCATGGGCAGGGACACCTTCCACTAGACCAGGTTGTTCAAAGCCCCATCCAACCTGGCCCTGAACACTTCCAAAATGGGTCATATTAACTTTCTAAAAGAAGGCTACTAGTGGATTTCCTCAAAAATCAATCTTACAACCACTTTTGTTTAATGTTTTAATCACTGATAAGCTGACATTAAAGGAAGTTTACACTGTTGACATCTGCTGATGACACAAAGTTTGGAACATTACCATGCAGGGGAAGATGAGAATCACAGAAAAATTTGGATAACCTTGAAATGGGATGACATATCAAAGTATAAAGTACAAGAACATGCACCTAGAGCAATAAAAATCTCCCAACACATATGTGTTATAGAGTGGAAACTCATCAGTTGGAAAGAAAACAAAGAAAGAGAATGACCTGGGGCACTATTTGATGATGGATGACTGTGGCCCATCAATGTGATGCTGTCATGAAAAAGACGTTTGTAATCCCAGGACACACTAAGTAAGGTGCCTCCTGGATAGACTGATTAAACACCATTGAGCAGGGCACAGCTGAAATCTCTTCTGGAATACTATGATAATTAGTTCTGATCATCTTTATCTTAAAAGGTTGCATATACTTCACAGAAGGGCTACTGGAGTGGAGTTAAAAGAGAATCTTATGTGAAAAGATACTAGTGAGGTTAGCTGCTTCAGCACACCAAAACAGAACTGAAAAAAGAGACTGCTTCCACAATAACACTGAGGAGGTGGGAGGGAGGGGGGATCACATATTTAAGCCAAGGTGATGTGAGCACCAGAACAAACAAGTATAATCTGTCCATGAACTTACATATAATGAAAAAGAGCAGATTTTAACCAGCAGGAAAATGAGACTCTCAGCCACACAACCAGGTCAGGGAGGACAAAAAGCCTATCTAAATTTAGGATTAGTTTATGAATAGGTTTACATAATGTGGTTGCTTGCAATTGCAAGACTAGGCTTGATGATCCAGGAATTTTTTCAGTCCAGGCCAAAGACATACAACAGCTTTCGAACCTGCTTCAAAGAAAGCAGCAGAACTAATGACTCAAATGTGGGGATGAAGTGTTTAGAAAGAAATTCTTCTCTGGCTTAAACCAAAGACAGCGATTCCAAAGCAAGGGACTATGAATACTGAAGACAATTGAGCACTCTTTCCCCATTCACCCATGCAAGTTGCTCCCAGCTATCAAGATACTTCAAGCATGAGTACAGAATGTTATCTATCAACCTGGAAAGCAAAAACTGCTGTTATAAAAACAAAGTAATTTCTTCTTCTTAGCCCAACACATATTTCATGATTAGGTCTCAAAAATTTGAGGGTTAACACGGTCTTTAAAAGGTGCAGAGCTCCCTTTCACATGACAATAAAGTGTCTAACATTTATGGCTATAACTGATTCCATAAAAATTCACTAGATATATAATACTGACGCTGAATCACCCCAAGGCAGCCAATATGTACACTGACTGCTAATTCATTCCTCTTATATGAAAGTTGAAAATACAAAAAAATACCTTTGAGTCAAAGAACACCACCCACAGTACGGATCCTTTACAGATAAGCATTCTTGCTCAGAAATATATCTACCGCAATTTGCAACTGGTATTCTTCTCACCTAAAACCAAAGAATGCAGTAACACACTGAATTAAAATAGCCTCCGTAAACCAGGAAATTGAGGGTTACCATTAAAAATTTGACAGCAACCAAGCACAATCCCGCTGGGGAAGTTTCCCTATGGACTCCCCTCTGTCAGAAGACCTTTGGATAGAAATATGCAGCCTATTTTACACACGCTGTATTTTGCCATCAGATGATGAGACACTTCTGAGAATGACAATTTGGTTCTATTACTCAAAGGCCAGCATGGACAGATTAATGCAAGAAAGACTGATTAGCATAGTGAATTATAGATAACAATAGAAAAGAGGTGTATTTTACAAATGATGCTTTGCTTAGCAGAACACCATTTTCCTCTCATCAAAACTGAGATTTTTAAATGACTGATGAAGGTGCATCCAAAAATGCATGCACAAAACAAAATGCATCTGTGTTTGCATCACCATGTCAGGTTCCTGCATGTGCACACTAGAACAAACACATGCAACTACTTAGCATGCATGAAAATGCCATTTCAATAAATAAATGTAGATAATTGCAGCTATATTGTATGTAGCTATACTTGTACATTCAGCTTGAATATCCTAGCCAGCCATTTTCAGAAAAGGAGAGGAAAAAGAAAAAGAGAAAGCTGATTACAAATATTGAATACAAATACAAATAATGTTATTAATCACAATGTTAATCAATAATCTTAGAAAAATATTCCTTATTCAAACCTTTTTTTAACAAACTTGCAAGAATTAAATGTTCCCACTATTTGAAACAGCAACAAGGATACATGGCTTTCTGCAAAACTGTATTTACTGGGTTTTTCAGCAGTATCTTGTAAAATTCAATTCATCTGAAGGCATGTCAGATGATCAGTTCAGAAACAGGCCAACACCATAGACTACTAGCAAGTTAACAAAGCCAGTGTAGAAGCCTTATTTAAGCTCCAAGAGATGATCAGAGAGGCATTTATTCCTAAAAGCTGTTGTTCCTCTATAACTCCTTTACCAAAGCTATAGAAAATGAAAGTCGTTACTTTGAATATCTACATACACTTTTGACTGAAATTTTGATTCCTTCTGCATTTTTGATGAATAGGTTATTTCAGTCAGGAGTTCTCCTACCCACTTACCCACTCATACAACATGTTAAAATGCTATGTTCACTGCTGGAAAAGGGATTTAACTGTAAATGAAGGTAACCAAGTGCTGGGTAAAATCCTGTCCAGCTAAGATGGACAGACAAACCTTACGTTTTCACTGCCATCTTCCCTGCTGCTGGTGAGACAAAGGAATATGCTGAGTTGATACTCAGTAGCCCTGATGCAGGATGGGCAGCAACAACTGCACCAGCTCCTGCAAGTAGCTCTCTGCTTAACATGCAGCTCCGACATGCTTGCTTACATGCAGTAGCACCAGTGATTGCTGAACTCCTTCGCCTCGCTTTGCATAGACATTAATCACTTCTGATTGTGGTTTTGTTTTGTTTTAAAATCTATGCCTAACTGAAGATGATAGGAATTTTATCACTGATTTCAGCAGAACTAGAACTTCTCAACTAAAGAACTAATCCCATCTCAAATTAAGAGATTTCTCCATATTAAGAACTCCGTAATTGACCTAGCATACCCTGACCTGTCAACACCTAGATTGCTAATTCAGAAGAACTCTGTCTCCAAAGAGTCTACAAGTTTGGTTTGTTACTCCCAGCTTGATTCTGCATGATGCCTCCAGGAAAAAAGAGAAACAAAGACTCTCTCAACAGAACCACATATTAAACATGAATTAAGGGGGTTGCTGGATCAGTGGGCAACACGATACAGGTATTCAGCTATTCTGAGCTCTGCAGAAGTGCAGCCCAAACTTAGATAACATAAACAGATAGTAGATGTAAAGTTAGAAACTGTAGTTTGTATATTTTAAGGTCTAACTCTAACCCAAACTGATACTTCACTCATAAAGTGACAGAAATCCTTAAAGCAGCAGTTAGCTTGAATTTATTATTTAATTTAATACTATGCTTACCTTATTGGCAGAGGACAGATAGATGTAGTTGTTATCTACTGGATCAAGTCGAAGTTTGGGGAAAACCGAGGTTTCTTCCTTAATTTCATATAAAATCTCTGGGCAATTAGATTCCATATCCTCATTGAGAACAGCCTGAAACACATCAAATCAAAGTATTCAGAAGTCCTCTTACTGATCAGTCAGCATTTTAACAAAGCATAATTTCAGCTACATCAAAGCTTCTGAGGTGATTTCCTGTGCCCTGATTCAATTCACCTACTGCACTGGCTTTCACGCTGCAGAAAGATGGAGGAAAAGACCACCACAAAAGATTTTCAACCAAATCCATGCTAGACACATTTTGCACTGAATCTGGCACTGGTTTAGCATATGAAACATCACTTCCACTGAGTATGGTCCTGACTGATGCGGAAACTCAATGCAGAAGACATGCCTATATCCCAGTCATAATGTGCTACATACTCCTACAAATGGAGAAGGTACTAGCCTTCAGGAAATAAGCCAGAGACCCATAATGTAAAGAGGAACTTATGCACATTACTGACAACTGTTTCCAGGGCAGAATGTCCTTTGAGGCTTCTGTGAGTATACATCTGAGGTGGTATTCCTTTTTCTTACCTTGCCCAACTCTACAGGTTTTTACCACCATTCGCATAGAATTCAAGAGAACCAGAAACTCAGAAAACTTATTTTGCAAGATAATAAGCACACCAACATTGATAGAAGGTTTTCCATAAACACGACTAAACAAGGGAGATATGTTAATGACCTCTATAGTGTTAAGGAGACATGGAAGACTTCCATTTAGAATAGAATCATAGAATAGTTAGGGCTGGAAAGGACCTTAAGATCATCTAGTTCCAACCCCCTTCCCATGGGCAGGGACACCTCACACTAAACCATGTCATCCAAGGCTCTGTCCAACCTGGCCTTGAACACCACGAGGGATGGAGCATTCACAACTTCCCTGGGCAACCCATTCCAGTGCCTCAGCACTCTGACAGTAAAGAATTTCTTCCTTATATCCAATCTAAACTTACACTGTTTAAGTTTGAACCCGTTACCCCCTGTCCTATCACTGCAGTCACTAATGAAGAGTCCCTCTCCAGCATCGGCCCCCTTCAGATACTGGAAGGCTGCTATGAGGTCTCCACACAGCCTTCTCTTCTCCATTTTTCATTACTAAAAGTACAATGAAATCAAGTGGGCAAAAGCTTTTCAAGCTCTCTACTATATTCTTCTCCAAGTGTCTGCTTATTAAAACCAAAAATTAGAGTCACCCTTTGCAGTGTAGACAGGAAATGCACATGCTTGCAAAACCCAGTAAAAAATTAAAGCATAAAAGACATTTGTCTGGATGGCTGAAAAGCTTAATAATGAGATAAGATGACTTTCACTTCCAGGTGATTGATTTAAGCTAGAATAGGTCAACTACTCAGAAGCAAAGACTTTTCTATCTAATGGACAGCTATTCACATCATACAGATAGGCTAACAAACAAATAAATATGCTTCTGAAATATAACAATATTTAATATTTCTCCTGGAAAATCAAAACAAGGAAGGAAACAAAAGACAGCCCATAAATTGACACTGTGGGCACTAGCCGTCGAATGAAATGTTTCAATGAAATTTAAGCAGGGTACTTAACTGATTCTGAAAGTTAAGTTTGCTCTCCAAGTAACAATACAGCAGTTACTTCACAAACAAACAAAAAAGAAACAGAGATTCAGGGGACTGTATCTGTTTATAATACAGTGCCTAAACGAGGAAACATTTACCCACTTGAACACAGCAGCAGTCAATAGAGAAGGGAAGAATCACCACAATCATCTTACCTTCAGTAACTGTCCATCATCTGTTCCCAAAAAGAGAACTATCTGATTCAAAACAACCGTGCCATAAACAGCCACTAAACCAGAGTGAACCAAGGTAGGTAATTTCTTGATTGATCGTGCCTCCTGAAAATCAGGTATAAGAAAAAGCCATCACAAAATCATTCACTTATACTGCAAAACATTAAGAAAAAGAATCTCCTGAAAGATTCTCAGAGAACTTAGCTTTAGACAATACTTAGGGTATCATTTTAATTCTGACACAGTTTCGGAGCAATGTATCATTGGAAATGGCATATGAAATGATTTCTTTTCCTTATACATGGCAACTGGTCACATCTGTGATAAAGATCACATCGAGCGCAGGTAAACCACTGACCTCAGTGGAACACAGACTTGGCCTAACAGCAGCAAGTTACTTTGCGATGGAATTTCTCTTTTTTTGAACAATTCTGAATTGCTAGCTCTTCTCAATGAAGAACTCATCACCTCATTGAACCTACCACGAAGGCTACAGATACACTCAGTAATCACTTTTAAAGGTATGCAAATATACTGAAGAAAGGAGCCACTTCAAGCACACAGACATTTGCGTGTGTGCATGTCAAAAAATGCTGAGCTTCATCCTCTCCTTTCTGGTTTCCTACTTTACATTACAGGAAGTTAAGACTTGTGTATTATATCAAAATAAAATTTAGATAAAGCAGTATAAAGTTCATGTCAGGGAGATTATAAATGTACTTGTGTAAACTTTGAAATCAACATGTTACCTACAATTCTCCATCCAAGCTGGAGGAAGTAAAGTGGCAAACACATGTAAGCAGCTCATGAAAGAAAACATTGTGCAAGATATCTCTGTATCTTGTGGAAGGAAAAAACAAACCAAATAACCCTGACTGCAGATGAACAAAAGATGATTGCTGAAAGGAAGCCCTGATGTGTGAGCATAAGGTCATTTGCCAGGTGAGAGGCGGCCGCTGCCACAAACTCCCTGCAAGCCAAAGTATCTCCCTAACAAGCAGTAAATCAGCTCTGCAATGCTTTAATTGCTTGAAGTCAATCTCCATGGCAGATACTGCCAAAAGGGTGATAGCACCTGCTCTCCAAACAGGTTCAACACCAGACAACTTTACTTCCCCTTCCCTTCTATTAGTATAATGCTTTCCAGTGAGCTGAGTTAAGGACTAGAGTTAAGGGCTAGAAAGTTACCTGTAAGTCCATCTACCTGTGTACCAAAATGTTCATTTGAGCCATTCTCCTCATCACATGAACATGTGGCTGCACAGACACCAGTGCTGGCCCAAAGGAGAGTCAGGCATGGAGAGGTGGGAGGCAAGAGCCCAGGTAAGATCAGGTCCTTGGGAAAAAGCCCTATGGGTCAGCTTACAAAGTCCAGAATCTCAGCCTCAAGGACAGATTTCTAAACCTACAGGAACCCTCTGAGTGTGCAAGAACCTATTTCCATTAAATGCACACACACAAAAAAACAAGGTATGAGAATGGACCATTAAAACTGACATTCTGCAGAAAAGTGAAGGCATTTCTCAAAGTTATGAAGCGCATCCAAGATACAGTAACAGCTGAATTCAACTGTCTTGCATGCTAGGATGCTGGCTTAACCCCAAAAACTCTTTCCACATAGAAATAGATTTTTTTCTAAACTGCAATCCTAAGTCAATTAAAATCTTTTTCAGTCATCGGAATTATTTTAATTAGCTTGCCAGAACAGCCACTTGGAATAAAAGAAGATTAGATTAACTTTCAGGTTTAAAGATACTATTTTTTTCATGCAGCAGGAAAAAGACACTGGAACTGCCATTTACTGGCACAGAACTTCAGTAAAACCCACTTATGAAACTTCAGTACCATGGAGGTCTATTTTAGATATCAGAGAGAAAAAAAGATTGTTAGCATTTAAGGTGGGAAAAGTTAACTCACTTTTCTATTAGATCAGAAGGTAATAGAATTCCTGCACTGGCACACACAATGAGCCTTCTCTCACATTAAGGAGTGAGAAGGTGAAGCTGTCAGGCTTTCATTTCCATCAGAATTAGGACTTCTTTTTTCTGCAGTGCACCATGCAGTAGTGTAAGGAAAACAAACTCCCTCAGGTTCCTTGCGGGCTGTACAATCAGATCACAGAAGAGCAAAGGACTCACCCAGTCTCTGAAAAGCTTTGCTGCCAGATTTTATTTTGACCCACATACTAGTAAAATAACTAGTGTCATATCAGTGCATCCTCCTCATCTGACTGAAGAACCAATACTGACAAGTGTGGAAGCCTCCTCCCCTCATTCTGCTTGCTAGAGGGAGGGTCAATGCAACATAAAGCTAACACAGAAAAGAAGAAAGGGAATTTAGACAGTGGGCAGTCACAACAAAAATTTCCTTCTTGCTTCTGCAACATATTTCTCCAGCTTGCCCATTCCCTCCAGGGTGCAGCTGCTGCTTCCACCCTTCTGTCACCCCTTCTCCATGTGCATTTATTTTTTTAACAAGCCCTTTACCTCTTCCACTGTGACTAATGGGGTTAGAGCACTGGAGGGCCTTCCCGAGCTTTTTCTTTCACAGTGAAATCCATCCTTAAAATGCATTTACAGTCTAAACTTCCTTTGTACTTTAAGAGTCACCCATCTCCATGATCATCTATCTTCCTATCCTGTAGCATTTTCAGGCCCATATTAAACCAAGAAAAGCAAAAAAAAATACCATACTGTTCTAGAAGACCTTTCTTTTTTCAATTCTTCAATTCTACCCTCTGTTCTATTCTATAGTCCCTCAAAATCTTGATGTGCACAGCTAAGCCTAGATATTTCCTGAGCTAATCTACATTTTGCTTTTAAGTTCACTCCACTATACTGTTTGGTTATTGGCATGAAAGGTATTTATACTCATTTTCAATTTTGCATCTCATTTTTAGATTTATCTCTGTATGATTCCAGCTGCAGCAACCATATTCACACTCCTACTTTCTGTCTTGATTTCTTCCTGATTATTTTACATTGCGTGTCTCAGAGGGAAGAGCAGCATTTTTAGCTTGCAGAGCCCTCATCATATTGCAGCTGGCCAAAAAGTGAAAATAAAGGGTTTGAGCATCAGAGTGAATGAACAGATGCAGCTATACAAAAGGACACAAGACTAGTCAACACTAGAACAATACATACATGTTTTTTCTGGGGGAAAAATCTTCTGGAAGCTCATTCTTCTTTCTTCACCACCCTTCAACCACCTGTATCGACGATTATTATTATATCCGAAGATAACAAACTTAAATACTGGTGCATGCAGTGAGCCTTTATTAGGGCTAAGGAATGAGGAGATGAACTGGTCCCAGATTTTATTTCCAGGAGGATTTTTAATTTGTGCACTGCATAGCAGGGTCTTCACAGAGACCTTGCAGAGGCAAGATCCTGAGCCTCATGATGCAAGAAAGGAGGGAAGTCAGAGGCAATGCTTGAGCCAAAATGGAGAGGTTAGAAATTCATGACTTCCTGTAGCAGCAGAAACACCCCTTCTCCATCCTCAGATTTAAGTTTATAGAATTGGTAAAGTGTTAATGGAAGCTTCGAAGTCAACTGAGCTTGAACAAAGCATTAATAGAGAGCAAGAAGAAGGAACGGGTGACTCTAGTCGGAGGTTCCTTCCTGTGAAAGATGAATACACACATCTGCTAAACAGCCATGCTGTTACAACAGGTTTCCTTTTTTTTCTTTTGGGGGGGGGGGCGGGAATCCATTACACTGCAGAGGCTGACAATGATTTTCCATTCCTTGAACCACTACCCATTGTTGCACATCTACGCAGACACTAAAGACATTGCCTAGTGCACATCAGAAATATGGAGCTCTGGGGGCAAAGTGAATGAGATGGGACCCCAAGCTTTGTTAACCCTAAAGGGTCAGTGAAAGGTGGTGCTTTTCTGGATTTGCTACTCACAAACTAGGAAGAACTGACTGGAGATGTACTCATCAATGGCAGCCTTCACTGCAATAACTGAAATAACTGAGTTTGGGATCCTGAAGGTGGTGAGAAAAGAACAGCAGAGTACAGAGCTAGAGACCAGGCAGCTTTGTACTGGAAACAGAAACAAGTGACTAAGGAAGAACTGCCTGGACACATAGGGATGGTGTTAGGAAAGTCCAAGCTCATCTGGTTTTGAAGCTGGCAAGGGATGTTATGGGCAACAAGAATAGCTTCTACCACCACCTGAGCAATAAAAGAATAAACAATGAAGATGTGCATCAGCTGCTGAATAGGTCAGGTGATTTACTTACAATGGATGCAGACAAGGCTCTGGACTTCACCAGCAAGGTCTTGTGGTCCTTTGAACCCACAGAGTTCAAGGAAGAGAGAAAGTATCAGTACTGGAAGAGGATTAAGCCAGGGATCTCTTAAGAAATCTCAGCTTACAGAAGCGTCAGGGGGGCCAGATGGGATCTTTAAAAAGATGCCAAGATACTGATGACACTGCAAGGCCATTCTCTCGTATTTCTAAAGTTGTGGAGATCAGGGGAAGTCTCAAACAACTGAGTAAAGGCAAATACTGTACTCATCCTCAAAAAAGCCAAGGATAACCTAGGAACTACATACTGGTCAGTCTCACTTCTTCCCTGGAAAAGACACAGAGCAAATCCTTTTAGAGGCTATTTCCGGATACAAGAAGAAGAAAGTGACTAGGAAAAGCCAGAATGGATTCACCATGGATAAATCACGCCTGATCAATTTGAGGTATTTAAAAGATACGTAGATGAAAGCACTTAGGGACATGGTTTAGTGGTGCACCACCTTCTGTGATGAAATGACTCAATTTGTGGAGGAGGGGAGAACAGTGGATGTCATTTACTCTGACTTTAGCCAGGCTCTTGACACCATTTCCCACAGCATCCTTGTACTCAAGCTGAGATGTTACAGTTTAGACAGGACTACTGGATGCATTGAAAAAAATGGATGGATCATCAGGCTCAAAGGCTATTGGTTAATGGTTTGTACTCTTTCTAGTCACTGGTTACAAGTGGAGTTCCTCAGGGAACCTATCCTGGGACATGTCTTGCTCAGTATCTTTATTACTGATCTGGAGGAAGACACTGAAAGCTTCTGGGTTAAGCTTGACTGACATAAAAATGAGTTGATGTGCATGACTGCAGGGCTGCCATTCAGAGGGACCTAAAGAAGCTGGAGAAATGGACCAAGAAGAACCCCAAGAAATTCAACAAGGATAAATGCAAAGTCCTGCACCTGGAATGGTCTAACCCCCTGTGATGGTTCTGAAGAGGTCCTGCAGGACAGTAGGCTGAATAGGATAGCCATGCAGCAGCAAAGGTTAACAGCACCCTGAGCTGTATCAAGAGAATACCCAGATTGATCAAGGAATGCAATTATTCTCCTTTGCCTGGCACATGTTCAATTCTATCTAGGATACTGCACTCAGATCTTGGACCCCCTGTACAGCACTGATCTTGATAAATTTGATTTCAGCGGCTGGTCATCATGATGGTTGGAGCCTAGAGCATCCATCCTATGAGAAAAGGCTGAAAGAACTGGGCTGATTCAGCCTACAGAAGAGACAATTTCACAGGGACCAAAGAAACAGACCCAGGAATAAGCCGCACGCAGGACTAGACGTAATGATGCAGACTGGAACAGGGGCAGTTTCTAGTGGACAGGAGATTAAAATACATCACTATGAGGACAATTAAGATAATAGGTTGTCCAGAGAGGTTGTGCAGTCTCCATTCGTGGAAGTTCCAAGATCCAACAGGACAAAGACCAGAGCAAACTTGCCTGATCTCACAGCTGACCTTACTTTGAGTAGGGGGCTGGAATGGAGGCCTCCTCTGAAGTTCCTTCAAACGTGAAAGACTTGGTGATTCCTAGGAAGCAAATCCTCTGTTCAAGAAGCCCCAGACTCTCAGAAGTTTCCAGTAAGAACACCTGGTGAAGTCAGAAGACTAAAAGCAACTCTTCTTACGCAGTGTGAGAGTTTACAAGTCTCCTGTGGTTTACTCCTCACACTGAACGGGGATGAACTGAAAACTCATTGTAATCAGAGAGAACTATTCACTTCAGAAACGTTAACTATAGAAATCTATCAAACATCAGATGAAATACTAGCAGTCTGGTAATACACAGGAGATGACTTTGCTACTAGAAAATTAATTGAAGAATCAATTTTGATACCAAATGATATTTAGAAGTCTGTAATTCTTTCCTTAAATAAAAGACCATGAATCATTTTGGAATGAGTTACCACACAAATTCAAATGTCACTCCTGAAAATTAATAGGTGTGATTAAACTGATGTGGCTCTGTTGACTTCAAAATCTCACTTCAGTAGAGGTTTTAACAGCTAAGATTTGTCCTAGGATTCCAAACTAAGCTCAATAAATTAAGGGGCATATACCAACCCACATATTTATCACCCACTGAAAAATGCAAAAAAATCAAAGAACAGGCTGTTTCATATCTTTACTTGCATTAAATAGCAGATGAAAATCCAACCAAGACATCTTATCTTAGTAACTATCACAGCTACTTAGCCGTTGCACATCATAAAATAAACATTTTGATATTAACTACAACAACAGGTATATGCCTGACACTTTTTTTTACTTTCTCCCTGAAAAACTGCAGAATCCTTTTCCTCCCATGCAACTTTTTTTAAATGGCAAAACTAATGTCCAGATTTGCCACTGTGGTTAGGTAACATACTACAACTCCCTCCTGTAGATGTTCTCTAATTTGAGCACTTCTCCTACTCATCTGCTTGGCTGTGATCCACAAGATCCTGGGAACTCTGGAAGACATCTGAGATTCTAGTAGCTCCTGTTCAGCCACCGAAAAACAGAAGAAAATTTTTCTTAACGTTCACTAGCTACCGAAGCAAGTTCGTGGCAAATTCCAGCATTCCCCCTATGTACTGGTTAAGGAGCTTCAATTTCACAATTGTGATTCACCCAAAACATTTGTTAGTACTCAGATTTCTGAAAAGAAATGCCGAATGAGATTTGGCAAATTCACATTTATTAACTAGGGAAACTGTGAGGAAGATGCGATTACGTACATGCAGGTTATACTAGAGAGTCCATTAACGCCTACACCTCAACAGTGCGTGTATGTAGCTACACTCGAACTAAGAGGTATGTGGAACAGAGGAAAACAAATTGAACATGAATCCACAAAATGTTTTCAAAGTAGTTTCATCTAAGACACCATCTGCTTCCTGCTAGTTAGGGATCATGTCTCTGGGAATCTAGTACTCTCTATGTCCAGAAGAAACACATCCAACTAGGACAAAATGCTTTGTGCACACTACTGCAATTAACAGAATTAGCTAGCTCTCATAGGGAGCAATTCCACAGAATTTGTAGCAGTTACATACTTTTTGATAAAGCTGGTAAGCAAGAATCTTAATAACAAATTTTCAACAACAGATGCAAATATAGCACTAAAACTTCATGCAACTGTCAACTCTGGCCTAAGCAGCAATGTGAGGCTAAGGAGATGACGCACCTACAGTAAGTTCCTACAGGATGTGGAGCAATTTGGTTCCAATCCAATGAGGTACTCAAATTTATGCTTACCTTTAAATGCATGGGCATGAAGATGATGGAACTACTTATATGCTTAATGTTAAATATGCCTTTAAGTGCTTTATTGGGTTAGGGCCAGAAAGCTCTGTATCTTACAGGCATGAGTTTGGAGTAGAACATACAGCAGTAGTGTAGCAGTGAATTTAGGACCACAGATACCTCAGGCTAAGTCCCTCCTGCACTGTACTATTGAGAAGCACAGCGCTAACACCCAGCGCCAGCACAGTGCAAATACAAGCAGTTGTGTGAGTGCAGACAGGTAAGAGGATGTCTTGCCTAAAGGTAATCAGAATAATTACAGAAGTCTGAAGAATGACAACATCAGAAGGAAAACGAAGTGTCACTACCCTCTAACGTATATTCTGACTACACACTGTATTCCTGCAGTGAAAAACGTGTATTTTCAATGCCGATATAAACTAACAGACCGTGTCTGTGATCTGTGTACTTCATCATATCACATGAGCTCCAGAATTCAAGCGTACCCAGCAAAGAAGGATAAGACCCACAGCAACCGACAACACATGGCATCTCCAATGCAAAAGTCAGGCTGACATTCAGCACGGTCCACCCACCACAAACACTGTACAGGTCTTACACCCCAGGCAATCATAGCACTGCAACACATTCATTTGCTCAGTCCCAACACTTGCTAAAAGACTGGACTTTAAAGCACATGTTCAGTACTGCTCCTTGCTGCTATTCCTACACACTGTACTACAATGTACTCATGACAGCTCCATGCTACAAGGCACTCCTTTCTGGCCAGAGCCACTGCTGGTTACTACACACACTTTGTCCACAAGCTGTGCATTGACAGAGACATGCTGCACACCATCCTCCTGCCAGCTCTGAAGCCTACATGCTTCTGAGTCCGAAAAGAACGTGTTCCACATTTGCATGGACTCCCATGATTTGGTGAGAGACAGTAAAAGAATCTCGTCTAAACAACCCAGAAGCAGCAGCATATGGACCTGTCATCTCCAAACTTACTCTGCAATAGCCTAGCCTAACCTTCTGTAGTATGAAAAACATTAAAGCTGAACTACATGCATTTATTTCTATGTTTATACACCATAAGCACATATAATTAGTTTAAAGGGAACCTAATTAGCCACATAATGTTACAGGCCATATTACTACACAACACTCAGATTTCCTGCTATCTTACAAAATCTATCTTCCCTGTCAGTGGTAAACTGTATTTACTGTGCCAAAATATCATGATTAATAACATCACCATAGTTAGGGACATCATGTTAAGCAAACAATCCTTTTAATCACCTTTACAGTTAAATCACCTTTACAGTTTAATCACCTTTACATCAGCACTGTACCCAAATATAATTTACATTTCCAGGAGGGATGAGCCTTTTGGGACACGAAAGTAACTCTGGAGTTACAGCAGTCTGATCTGAATCAAACTAATCCATAAGCAAGTGGATTGTTGATTTTTCATATTCAGGCATTAAGAAGCAATGGGGACGAGGGACTGAGAGGAACACTGGTCAGACACAGAAATACCCACCTTACCTTTACCTGCATTTACTGTATGAAATCCATGAGACTCTTCTGGTTTTTATTTTTTGGTTTGCAAGCTCAGATAGCACCTCCTGAAGAAACTCCATGAGTAATAAGGAACAAATAATGAACATTAAAAATCCAGCTAGCAGATAGGTATTTTGGGGTAAGGATGAGACTTCAAATTCATTCAGCAAGTCTGCCTTGTGAGAGCATGTAAACCATGCAGTAAGCTATAAACTGGCATTGGAAATCAAAGGTTTGGCTTCAGCTCTGTTGTAAGAGTTTCATTATTTACTTCAGCACAGTTGTTTAACCCACATAAGGGGTTCTCATTTATAACTATGTCCTCTGACACTGGCAACAGTCTTGCAGCTCAGCAGCAAGATGAGCACAATGAATCACGCGTGCCCTCCTTGGTCTGCATTTGGAAGAATCTCAGCACTGTGCTCTGCTATGGGCCAGGTTTGGGAAACCAAGGACTGACAGTACACCTACCACACGTCTTCCACAGAGTTTTCAATGAACAGGGTTAAGCTGTGAAGTGCCTTAATGGTGGAGGAACTGCAAAAGGTCAGGACTTGCTTTATGATGGCTTGCTCGACCCCCTACCATTCTCCCTGACGCTTTCCAGTATTGCTCCTTCAGCCACAGTTCTGAAAAGACTTCTGTGACTTAAAAGCACAGATAGGCCTTGCAAGAGCACTTTATTCACCTGAATCATTTTTAGCTTTCTGAATTTATTTTTTAGTTCATTTCTTTACTATTTACCAAGGCCGCAGCAAAGCCGGTAGCCTTGCCCACCCTGCCCTCCATGCGCCCAGCTCACCCTCAAAAGAAGGAAGGAGTTTAAGAGAGTGTGTTACAGAAATAGGCGACATGGGGATCTCCATGTGTACCACTGCCTGGGAAAATGTAACCACAACAACAACGAAGACCTATAGCCTACTGCTGCCTGCTGCACATATGGGTTTGAGGAAGGGGGTGCCTGTGAGCCCTCTTGAGCAAGGCCAATCCTGGGAGGTTTGGGAAACACCTACCACCAAACAAGCAATCATAAGTAACTAGTGAGCAACAGGGATAACAATACACACAGCTCAGCGCACAGGAGTCAATTTGCTGGGCTTTTTTTCATTTCTGATGTAGCTGCAATAATATGAGATGTGAATGCACAGAATAAGGTAGGAAATATTTTATCTAGCCTATATGAAAAATACAGTGAAGTACAACTAATCATTGCCAGAAAAGGGCACAGGGAATGGTGAACCTGAGACTCAGGCCCAGCCCAAGATGCCCTCAGGTGTTCCCTCAGACATGTCTTTCCCAAGATGTAGGTGGGAATGACATGCCAGGATCTGGTAAGGGGTCAGATTTTCAGAAACAGTGCTGGAGAAATCACTAGGACACATGGAATCAGGGCTGATGTGACAAACCTGTTGTAGCTCTGAAGTTCCTCAATGAACTTCACGTGCCTTCAGGTCAGTGATACCCAACGACTCATGCACAGTGACACCAGCCATAATAACAGCATTAACCACAGCGTGCAGGACAAACGCTTAGCAAAACGATGCCCAGACTTACACAGCTATTCCCATTCATGACAAAGTGGGTGGATGCGCAGGCTTGATCCTTCATCTCCTCCATCCCAAAGATGCAGACAGCAGTGGCATTCCAGGCCTTGGTGTCCTGTTTGTAGAGGAAAACACCAACCCACCAGCCCCGCTCGCCCTGGCGGACGAGGCTGGAGGAAACAATGAGAGTCCTGCACCCGCAGTCCAAATATACATGCCCTTGCAAAGTAAGGCCACCCTCTGAGGGGCGCAGCTGGCGCAGGACAGCCATACTCGGGGGCTCCGTGCTGTTGCCTGCCCTGGCCTTCAAGGTATAGTAGGGAAAGAAAAGGTGGTTCCCCCACTGGAGAGCGTCAACAAAGTGCAAAGGCTCGTCCTTGCGCTTGATGATGCCCAGCTCCTCCTTGGACTCCAGGTTGTTCATGCTGCGCACCGTAATGACGGTTGCCTTGTCCGACTGGGAGGGCTCGCAGCCCAGATAATTCCCATAGCTGCCAGTCGAGTAGGTGGCCGCCACTGCCAGGTACCAGGCGCCAGCCAGCTGGAAGACGACTCCAGCGGTGGAGCCGTCGGGCAGGCAGCTGACCACCTCGCTGCGGTTGAAGCGCTGCCGGTAGGCCGGCTGCTCCCACACCTCACAGGTGCCATCCTTCTGGGTCCAGCCAGCCAGCAGGACACCCTTCCCGCCGGCCTCCACGTAGGGCAGCAGCAGGTTGCTGCGCATGCCGGGGGGCTCCCCGCAGACCTGCCCGGTCGCCGCCGGCACCACGCGGTGGCGGAGCCGCAGCTCGGGCCGCAGCTCGTAGAGGCAGCTGCCGCCCGCCACCAGCACACCGCCGCTGCTCACCTCGATGTTGTCGATGGGGGCCCCCGGCAGCTCGAAGCTCTGGGGGCCGCCGGCGCCCGCCAGCGCCGCCAGCAGGGGCAGCGCCCAGCTGAGGGCGGGCGGCGCCGCCGCCATGGGCGCGGGCTCGGCTCAGTGCCGCGGGGCGCCTCAGGCGGCAGCGGGCGGCGGGCGCTGCTGCGCCATGCTGCGCGGAGGGGCTCCGGCGCGCTGCCGCCGCTGCCGCCGCTTCTCCCTCCGCCGCGGCCGGGCTGCGCGCGGGCGGGGAGTTCCTCTTTCGGGGCGGGGAGGAGGAGGGGGTGCCTGCAAGGGAGAGGTGGGCCGGGCTCCTCCGGGAGGGCTGCCCAGCCACCTCGCCGCCGTGCGCCGCCGCTCCCCCTCCGCCCCCGGCCCCGCCGGCCCGCCTTGCAGTGGACGGTGGGCGGTGGCGGCGGCGCGGCGGGAGCCCACCTCGGCGCTCGGACTGTGGGGGGGTCTGGGCTGGGGGCGGCCCCTTCGCCGCGGAGTGGCGGGACGCGGAGGAGGGCGAGACGAGACGCGCCTCGCCTCGGGCGGGTCACCTCGCTTCGCTGTCAGCCGGGGCGGCGCCCCCTTCCGCGCCTCCCGCGACCGCCAGGTCCCGCGCGGGGATCCCTCCGGGGCAGGGCGGCCCCCGCGCTCCCCGCTCTGTCTCGCTCTCCGTGACACCGTGCGGGCAGCAGGCGGAGGAGGGAAGCAGCGCGGACGGGGGGAAGGAGGGTGCTGAGCGGGGCAGGCCTGCGGGCCGGTGGGCGCGGGGTATGGGAGCCGGGGCAGGCGCTGCTGAAGTGCACGCTGCACGCCCGGTAACCCGGCTCGTGTCCCTCAATACTCTGCACCGCTGTCTTGCTGAACACGAGCCCCGCAGCGCGGTCGGTCGCTGCTACCGGGAGCGGGAAGATTGAGGTGTCGGATCCCTGCTTAGAAATCTCATGGTCTGAGGTGGAACAAAGGCTCTAGGCTTTCTCCCCGAGTTCAGCAGGGCAGACAAAAAGCCCAGCCCTCTCCAGCTGTGCTGCGGCGAGATGGACGCCCGGCCAAAGCGCGCTGCGGGACAGGTCGGGCTGTGTTGAATGGCGCAACCCATTTACTTTATTTCCCCCTGGGCCATTGCCGGTACACAGGCTCAACAAAATGAGAAGTACGGGCGGCATGCTCAGCTAACGGTAAATTACTGGTTTGCTGAATTTTAAATGAAAACCTGGGTTTGTGAAAGGTAGCAAAGATGCATTTTAGTGTTCTCTCTTGGGTGTCTCTGGGAGCTCAGGATGGGCATAGAGCCCACTGCCACTCTTACTAAGAAGAGGCATAATGTTCAAAACTGAGAGGCCATCTGACCCTCCATTTGCACTGCTTTTATCTTAAAGTAGCTTTGCAGCGGGAATAAGTGGAATTGTAAAAACTAGAACAAAAGTAACCTCTGTCTAAATGAGTCTAGCACAACATTTTCAAGGAGGAAGTGCAATGTAGTTAGCAAATTTTTTATTATCCTTTTCCATTGCTGAACTCAGCAGGGGTTATTGTGCAAGAATTGATGGTTGCTCTGGTCAGGAAAAATATTTGACCATCTTGCAGCAGTAAGCATCTAGGACAAGTATTGCCATGAAATTCAGAGCCCTTCCCCACCCATCTCTTGTACAGTGTTTAAAAATGCATCCAAAATCTGCAAAATGTAACAGAGGATGTGGAACAGAATCATTGCACAGTTTTACTTCTCGTCAGATGTGAAGAGATGCTCTACGTACTAACAAACACTGCCTGTAGCTCCCTGTGCAGGACTGAACTTCTGGTCAACATGTAAGCAAAGTAAATCCTCATGCCAAAAGAGATTGTGTACAAAAATGCAATTTATACTGCTCTGCAAAGGAGGCTGAACGTGTCACGCTGGAGTGCATTATACACTACCTTGCCTTCTAGTTGCTTTTCAGTGCAGGTACAAAGCTCTTCGTGATCTACGTCTTGCTCATAACCCATAAGGCTAACCAGGAAAGTGTACCAACCTCCTGCAAAACTGTGGTCTTGAACATAGAGCATGTCCAGCAGTAGGTCTTCCTCTATGGACATTCCTCCCTTTGCAAAATTTTCAAGCTCTGCATCTCTTGGCTTTCAGGGCTGACTAAACAGTCTGTTTCTCAGGCTTTATGTCTAAAATAATCCATATGTACATCACAGGCCAACTGATTTAGTTAAATAGGTGAGGCCAAGCTTGTTCTAGTCTTCAAGAACAGCAACACTTCCTAAGGCTGCAGACTTCTCCAACTGCCAGAACAGTGTTCTGCTTCAAATTTGCTTATTCTAGGACCTGAGAAGGCTGGACTGCATGCAGCTCGTGTAACAAGAAAACAGTTTAGTTGTGTGGGGTAGCAGGTACTAATACAGTGGGGTGGGGTAGGATAGGATGGGATAGGAATCTGCACCCCCCCCATCCCAGGGACAGCCATTGGAGTCCAATTCTGCAGGCTCTTCCCTGCCTGCATCACTTCTCTGTTTCTGTTCTTTCCTCCCTCTTTCTAGGGAAGCAGTAGTTTGGACCAGAGCCTCATCTTGCAGTGTTTAATTTTGCACATGCTTCTGAAAGCCACTGAAGCAGCTTTGCATTGAGAATTACTGCATGAAGTTTCTCTCATGAGTGGCCCAGTTCTTGAAGTGGCAAGGTATTCTCAATTCCTTTCAAAGCCCCTGAAGTAAATAGGAGCTCCTCTCTTCAACCTGTTCTTCCAGAGATACTCATTAGCATTCCGGAAGAGTTGAGCTTCTACTGTTGTTATGGAAATAGAAAAGGAGGCTACAGGTTTATTTTATAATGCTGCAGAGTATAGTATTTGTTATTAATACATCAGATCAGAAAACAGTGCAATCAGTTCATGATTGAACTGATTCTAAGATAAACTGTCTGCCTGTTAACATTGCACTTTACAGGCGTTGCTGTCAAACTGGCACTCCAACCAAAATATCTGAGAAAGCCAGGGAACCAAATTGAGCTTCCTTCACCATCCAAAGCAAGCTTTATATATTTCAGCGGGGCGTAAGAGACCTGAAGCTAGACTATGAATCACAGTAGGACTTGGTTCTACACGTACAGTTTAAAGAGCTCTCATTTAGATCTTCATCAGTGTTAGGCAGAACACATCCGGAATTAACTTACGATTGCTTTCCAACTGCAGTTCATCTGCCTCCTTCCCTCGTCCTTATTTCTCATCTGCATGCTAAATTCCTGTGAATTTATGACTGCATGGAGAATGACAACATATTACTCAGTAAATGAGATTTTTTTCTAATGTTTACTTTATTCAGCTTAACTATGGTATTTTCCCTGTTTTGAAGCTCCAAGCCCAATTAAGGTTTGATTTGATTTATTTATTTAATGCATGTGGTTACTTTAGCTTGGCTCTGAAATGGTTTTTTTCTCAAAAGGTAAATAGCTTCTTGTCCACAAAGTAATAATAGGTAGCACTAATGTTAGCATACATTTCTCCTCAGTGTAATACTTGAAATAACTGCTTTTCTCATTATATACTTAAGAAAATTTTATACTGTATGTTGACAAAATAAGAAAGAAATACTGGGCAGTTTTTCAAAAAGCTTTGCGGAGACGGATTCCCTTCCTGGCAGAGTAAGTGCATTTGAATGCTGAAACTGACTCTGCAGATTTGGATTTCAGTTCTGCTTTTCAGTTTTGTTTCTATGCCTCATTTAATCTAAAAGTCACTGACCTGTCTGCATTTTTTCTGGTGGTCTTCACCATGAGGAAATGGCAAATTCAAGAACAGGCATATTTGTGACCCTTGAGAGGAAATTCCAGTCACTATTGCAAATAATGAGCAATTAACTGTGAAAGGTCTGCAGATAATGCAATTGGAGGTAGAGGGCGTTGATCTGAATTCATGAATGTACTACCCATGTATTTGTCTATGTTAAAATATTCACAGGTACTAAAGCTTTCCGTATTGTGGAAGGGAGAGGGAAAAAAGGAAATGAGGGAGGCAGAGAGGAAGAAACAAAGGAAGGAAGAAGGTTTTAACCTTATCTCCATTCTAAATGCTATTAAATTTTGGATAAGAAATCAGGAAACCACAATTATATATGCAAAGCACATTTTTTTGGATCACATTATGTTTCCTTTCTTTTCAAATGTGGTGTTTTTGAGATACAGTAACAATGTGACAGAAAAGGAACGGGGGAATACACACAAAGGGAAAATATACTTTGCTCTTCTCTAAATTGAAAGATGTTCGTAATCTGAATTAAAGTGGCACTGAGAAGGTAGATTTTGTATCAAGAAATGTAAGCAGGAAACCTGAGTTCTAGATAGGCTGTGCCACAGAATTCCTGCACAACACTGGACAAGACAAATCCTTCACTGAACCCCATGTTTGTCCCCTCTATTCATGAAAGAAGTAAAATGACTTACCTTGCAAGGAAGCTCTTGGAATCCACATAAGTAAAGGCATTATATGCATGGGAAGTAAGATTATAGGATTACAGGAAGGCACACTTGTCATACAGGTAATATAACTGAAAATAATGTTTTTCTCATCCTCAGCTTAACTTTCATAGCTGGTATATATCAACAGCTATGTTTTACCTACGATGTATTTTATTTTTATTTTATTATTAAAGTTTGTCTCACGGCATTCAGCAAAACAATATCTCTATGAGTTAAATAAGAGGAATGACAGTTGAACAATATTAATCTCCTTTTCTTTCCTTCACAGCCAGTAGGATTCACGGGTAGTGCTGTCTGACTTGTACCATGCTGAAGCAGAACGATGTGATTGGATGGTACGGGCCAAAACATGGTAATATGCCTGAAACTTGTATTTGCTAGTGTATTTGCTTCTGCCATTCGGCTGCGCACAAAGAGTACCCAGCACAGGGAGCTTTTCCTATGGTCACTTGGGGACAGGTTTAGTGTGTCAGTGTATCTTGCAATTCAAGAATATTCAAGGCAATGCAGATTCAGGAAGGCACAGAGATGTCTCAGAACCATGGTAGGTCCCTCCATCCTTTGTAGATATGCGCATTGTTTCATTCTTCTGGTGCTGTCTGTCCATAAAGGCAAAAAGCCCCAGTTGAAGTAAAAGGTGCCAGGGTGTGAGCAAAGAAAAGCTTTGTGGGTGTGACAAGAGGGAATGTGGATAAACTATAAGGATAATGCTAGAGATTACTGAGGGAAAGGAGCTGAACCATGGAAAGGATGTGAGGCAGCTGAGAGGAAGGGAGCAGTACCTTTTTAGGTAAGAGAAAGCAGAATGTAGCTAAATCTCAAGAGAAGGCTTGAGGGCTACTGTTGTTATAACTCCTTGGGGATCTGTGTCGGGTGGTGCCAGTGATATGTCTGTGGGCACCAGGAAGAATGCTGCTTTGCTGGAGTCCTGCTGATATGTTGAGCCACTTGCCCAAGATGATGCTCCTTTCTGATGAAACGCTGGGGCTATGTGCAAAGCCTGGGCATCTCTAACGTAGCGGAGTGCTCCAGATGCTGGTTAATGCTTCCCTTGATGGGACCAGCATGTTATAATTGAAAGACTCAGGCTCCAATTAACTGGGGCTGGAAGTTTAGAGGTGAGTTCTGACCATCAGAACATGGTCCTTGAAAAAGTTTCTAACAGGAACAGTGCCTACAGAGGGCGGCAATACTTCTAAAGGGGAATTTCATTACTTTATTGTGGGTGTATATGACGTGGAAACCTGTAGGAATTTTATGACCCAAAAGGCTCCTTCCAGTGCTTCATTCTTATGTCAAACTGGCCAGGAAGGGTGGTGCCTGATGTAACTCAAATGCCTTTAAAAATGACCCAAACTCCAGACCTGGCTATGTCTTCAGACAGTGATAATACACAGTAGAGAGGCCTAAGATCTAGAGGAGGTATGAAGAACAATTTTGATCAAATGAGAAAAGGGCAAATGTATAAAGTGGCCCTTGCTGTATGAGCCGAAACACAGAACAGAAACTTCCACATCAAGTCAGTTCCTCAGCATGAAACAAACACACCCTGAGTAAAACAGGAACAAATTTAATCTGCTGCATCTAACTGTGCCAGTAGAAAAGGAAAACTATCAAGAACCTGTCCTAAACTCCTCTTCATTCTTCCCCTTTTCACCTTTACACCTGCAGAGGAGATAACTATATGAAGGGTTACTAAATCATTTCAAATAAAATCTGTTAGGTCAGCACATTTGGTATTTAAGCTGTTTAAATGAGCCCATCGTATTTGAATAAGACAGCTGTAGGAGAGTTTGTGCAGGTTTTTCTGCTGGCAAATCTGAAGGGAAGATAAATTCAAGCAGAGGGTTGGGGTAGTAAACAGCTGGACAAGGGCCAAGAAGTAAAGGAAACGGTGACTGACCTGCCAGGAGTCTGGGTATGTCTCTGTTACTGTCTTGGTGTGAACTGAGGCTGTGGGATGTATACAGCCCTTTCACAGATGCCTTGAGTGTTTCTTAGTTTACCTTTTTATTAAAGACTCATCAGCTGTCATTAACAGCTTCTAGCGTAAACCTACCATCTCCTGTCTTGCATCAGCACAGCCATTTGCAGATTTGCTCTCTGCCTAATTCCTAACTATTTTCCTATTTATGACACCCTTCTCATATGCAATTTTTTCCTCACCCTATTTGTTTTTAGCAAACATTTAATGGATATATGAACACTTTTTAATGGATAAGTTTGGCAAAAGCTTTTAAAAAGAGCTTTTTGTACCTGAATTCAAGTAATTTTCATCTAACAGGATTTGAAAAGCAAGCCTGTATCATTCCACTAATAAGAACCTTCAAGTTGCAGAAAAGTTAAAATACATCTAAAACTTGTTCATCAAATGTAATTCTAATTAAGCTTAGAATACTCAGAATTAAAAAAAACCAAACCAACCAAGTACTCAAAGTTGGGGAACTTTGAGTGCTGTGGTCATCCTCAAGGACAAGCAAAATGAGTAACTGCTTTAAAGAATAGCCATCACAGCTTTAATTACAGAACTGGTGCAGAAGCTGTCATAGCATTATTGCATATTTATATGTTCCAGGATTAGAATAGGTTCTGAATGGATAAAGTACTATTTATTTTCACCATTCTTTTCTCTGATTTCCCAAAATGATACTAATTTCGTGCAATCCCATGACAGATGTGAGTAAACTCACTTACTGTTATTTCTAACTGCAGCTTTTGGTTGTGGTTGTTAATCTGGTCACAGACAGGGTTTCATAATCTGACATAAAGAGACTTGAGAGTTGAATCAAATTACAGATATATGCCATGGTAGCAGATAAATAGGAATATTTCTTAACTTTAAGAGAGTGGTAGTAAAGGCTTATATATACAAAGGAACAAGCCTTAATTATATATAGTTTCCAAAGTATTAAAATACCTTTCCACTACTCCTGACAGTCACTTACAATATGAAATATTACTTTTGTTTACCATTAGACCCACAGTTGAATCTAAGCTCAGGTAGTATTCCAAGTCTACCCTTCAGCGCTGTAACACTGATGGTGCATCCTTTCTAGTATGTGGACTAAAAGATGACAGCATACCAAACTTGCTTTGCCAGGGCAGTTTGTGAAAAAGCTCCTCCACAATCTCTCATGTGCCAGAAATTCCAGTTTCTTCCATGCATCTTTCGTCCTTCTGCTTGGGAGTCCTACCATCCTACAGCCCTATCATCCTAGAGCAAAGCCTCTAACTGTAGGAGAGATCCCGTCTGAAACACCAACTGCAGCATCCTGTTACCAAGAACACAGGCCTCCATATACCCAGTTCAACACATGAAAATACTTACCCATGTTAGAGAAATGTCAAACATGGCAGCAGAAAATAATATTGGATTTTTCTTTTGTAAGTAAAGATGTAAACAATGCACTGGTGCTAGATAGGTTAATACAAAGAAATGCATGGAAATAAAAGTGATTTTGGAATAAAAACCAAAATATTTTTGCAAGTACATATTCATTTAAGGAACTGTGTAACTAAGCACCTATTTACATAGGTATCTACTCTTTGCATACTGACCTGTATCATTTGAAATACTGTTGGTAAGAGAAAGAAAAATAACTGCATGTTTCCCAAAGTTAAAGTTCTATGCAGTTATGCTGTGAAATGAATGGTTTATTAGGGCAAAAATAACTTTGTAATTTGCTGTGTGTAGGAAGGCAATGAAAGATGTTAACTCTACTCAGGAGGTAACGTGAAAACGATGCTGGTGTTCAGACCAGTCTTGATCTTTCCCTGCTGGTGCCTGACCTTTTCCTGCCTGAATCCATGGCTGGTTTCCATGAGCAAATCTTCAAGGAAAGGTAAAAGCTTACTCAAATTTAACTCCTTAATTGTCATCCTGGCAATTGTTTTTCATGTATCTCTGTCTCACTTCCCCCTTTGTGCTGAAGAGACTTTTGCATGGAGACAGGACATTAGAGGCAGACAAGCTAGCTCAATGCTGCAGTGCCTGCAGGCTGTGATCTGCAAGCTGATTTTTTTTTAATTCTACGGTCATCTGAGAGGAATGAAAAAGAGCCGAGTGAAAGACGAGCTTGGCGCGTAAAAAATCCCAGTTCCTATAGAGAATATTTTTCAAAGTTGTCTGAGTATGAACGATCTTTTAATGATGATTTTTTAAAAGACCATTATCAACATAAAACCTGTACTTAGTTTTCTGTTGCATTGGTTTTAATGGAAGTCTGATTAATTAAGTTAGCCAAATTAATTAAGCTAATGAAATTAACCAAGAGAACTTTCAGTTTTGTGTCCAGATCTACAAATATAGTTTTCATCAAATAATCTCCTCATTGTTCTCACTCTTAGCTGATACAAGGACCCAAGATATACACTACCTTTGCCACCAGAGAGCAGTGGAATTAAGCATTTTAATTACAACAATAATTGTTTTTAATTAGTGACATGCAGTAAATGCCAGAGCTTCCACCCTTTCCTTGAATGCTGTTGAATAGAAGTGTCTCTGAAGGAAACAGAGACCAACATTTAATATGAATTTTCTTGAAATTGTTTCTTTTTTCCCTAATATTTCCCTTCTCTGTGTTCACTGAAAAGGGTCTGATAGAGTTGTCAGTCTGTCTCAGCTTGCACAAAAAGCCTTTGAATCATTGTCTTTAAAAAATCATATATGAAGCTCTGTCTGGATTCAAAAACACAGTTGAAGAACTAGATCTGGTACAGAAGTGTGTGGCGGCCAGACAGTGGCTCAAAGAGTGAAACAATAAGCTTGCTTTTACACAGGGAAGAGCTGTAAGAAATACAATCTTTGCAGTACTGCTCTGGATTAACATTTGCCAGCCCAGATGTCTCTTCTTTTAAAAGAATAGTAGTAAATAAAGTCTCTCCCTTTTCCATTTGCTTTGAGTCTCCTAATCCAAGCTAAGGAAAATGCTTTCCAAAACTGATCCATAGGTGATGCAGCTCAGCAAAAAGTCAACATTTAACAGCTATGTTCCAAAAGTCTCCAGGGGTCATTGTTTGCAATGGGTGTTGGCAACTGCAAGGCTGAAAGGGGCTTCAAATATTTTGGAGGACATTATTATAATTCAAAATGATCTTTACAAATTGGAGAAGTAGCTTGGGGGGGAAATAGAATGAAATTCAGTAAAGGAAAAGAAAACCCCACGTAATTTATTTGACTGTAAAACCCAGGGCTGGAAAGATGATGCAAGTTCCTTGAAAGTAGAACATTCCACATGTAACTGAAACAACCAGTGTCACAGGCACAAGACTGGGACAAACAAGGAAACCCACAGTTTTACAAAAAAGGATCCGTGGGGTATGCTAACACAAGCTAGAACAGAAGTCAACAGCATCATGCTTTTGTACAAAATCACGTGAAGACAAAACTTCTGTATAAGCAGAAATATTGCCTGTAAGAGCATGAGGCAATCCTTCTGCATAGCAAGGATGCCGCTGATGTGTTGCCTCTGCTTTTGAGCATCACCCTTCCAAGAAGGAGGAGAACCAGTGGAAAGCAATGAAAACCAGAATGGGCCTTTGAAGACAAGACTGAATTAATTAGAATTGTTTTGACTTAATTTTTCTCCAGAGGAAAAGAGGAAAGGGTAAACTGAGAAGGGCTGCAGTGATCTTCAGCTATGCAACAGGAAAGGAAACCGTTTGTTCCCCTTGTCTGCGGTTGATTGCATTACAGGAAAACTACAGTGAGTAAGGTTCAGATCTGACATTAGGAAATGTCTGGAAAGTGAAGTCTCAAAGGGTCAATTGCTGGGCAGTACTTAGGAATGTAAACCTAGGTTAGGAATGACAGGCAGAGTTGGTCTTGCCTGGGTAGATCCACAACATCCCACCAAATTTACAGTTGATGTTCTGACTCTATCTTGCTGAAAATAACTGGCCCTGAGCAGGCCTGAATAATGAATACCTGGAAGAGGGAGGTGGCTGTGTATGTATGTATAGGAATGACACCATTTATTGGGGAAGATGTGTTATGCATTCATGTTTCGTATCCTCATCCCAAACTCGGGCCAGTAATATTCTGTATGATGATAGGATGGCATTTGCTTCTCTCTCTCATTCTTTAGCAGTTCCCTGTATTTATCATTACTTCTCCCCTTTCAAACTATTTTTTGGTTGTAGGGAAAGTGGGGAAAGGGGCTCTCACTCTTTCATTCTATTGGAACATCCTGCCTTTCACAGGGACTAGGAAAAATCTCTTGCAAGTCTACCTGGGGATGCTGACTTCTCTATTACCACTGAGAAAAAGGAAGGTCCCTTGTCATATGACAGCTGCAGGGACCACTAAGCTTGAGTAAGGCAAAATAAGGTCAACATTTTGCAGTCAGGGCATTTTATAATATTGCCTGGGAAAACTGATGAGCAAATATTTCACTAATGCATATTTATTAAAGGTAGAAGAATTATCTCAGATATGAAAGACAGCAGTTACTGAGGCATGACAAAGGGATGTGGATCCTATTTTATGTCAGGTATTAATCAGTACTTTTTTAATTGACCACAACTAATTAGAAGATATTTTTGTGTATTTAATGAACTTAGGATAAGGGTATATTTGCTACAAGGAAGTAGTACTATTCTTGGGGTACTGAGATTTATTTTTTAGTTCTTGTTTGGTTTTTTTGGGGGGGCATTGTGGGATTTTTGGGGATTTGATTTTTATTTTAATTGTTAGGATTGTAATCAATGAGCAAGTCTTTTCATGTCAGTCAGAGATCTCTAGAGACTGAAAATTTCAGCCACAACTACAGATCATACAATAGGGCTCCATGGTACTTTAAAAGATCTTTTAGTCCATCCTTTCTCTCATAACGGAGGAACAGCTGCAAGTAAATAATTCTCAAGAGATTTTTCTCTTTCCTCTTGTAAGAGTCATTAATGGTGAAGAGTCCTCTGCCTCCCAAGACAGGCTATTCCTGCGCTTACAGGCAGAACCTAAATGGACAAGCTGAACCAGGTCTTCTCTGCCTGTTTCAGAGACTATCACTAAGGGTTTCCTGTCCAGTCGTGCTGTCTGAGGTGTCTGCCCAGCAGATGGAGAGTGAAAATGGAGAAAGCTCACAGTCCAGCCTTTGAAAATACCCATGAAGGTGGGTGGCTGAGTTAGAGTGGGGATGTTTCCAGCTGTTTGCTCCTTGCTTTCCTTTCCACTTGGAAACAAGCATTTGTATTGCAGGATATTCTCTCAGCCAGTGGTTCCCAAAGGAGGAACCAGGCACCAAAGTGAGGATCACATCTGTAACTGATCTAGCAGTAGGCATCTTTCTCTCCAGTGCTTAAAGTCTGGCATGGTAGGAGGGAGACTGACAACTAGGAGAAACAGCTAGAACAAAAACCAGGTTGGAAACTGTCCCACCAGGCATCTATATTGGTGCAGGAGAGACAGAACAACATAGCACCTGCTGGTGCATGGTTTTAAAACTCTCTATGGTGAGTGTGCTTGGCAGCTTCCCCTTGAGATTCACAGGTGGCTTTGTGAGGGCCTCAGTGGTCTGTAGTTATGACCACAAGCCGGCAGGCGAGGTCTGGGTTGTGGTGAGCCCTCAGCGAGTTGTCAGTGCCTCTCTTCATCGGCCAGCTTTTGCTGGGTTTAAACAGTGCATGGTTCTTTCTGCTGCTCCTTCCCAGCTTTCCGCGCATCAGGTTATCTTTCCGAATGAACTGCCATGGGTGGCCACAAACTTGTAACTGTCTGAACCTCACAAAACCTGTGTTTATTGTCTTGTGTGAAGGGGGTGTTGCTGGTTTTCATGTTGGTACTGATCTTACATTGCCTAGAAACTGTTATTTTACTTTTACGTGGTGCACTAAAAGCTTTGGCTGCGTATTTAGAAATACATTTACTATTGTAGCAAGATGTTTCTAGCCCTTACTGTCAGAGTAGGTGCCCTCTTGGACAAGCACCCACAGGGTGCCTGCCACAGGTTTCAGCCCTGAGGGGGTCCTGAATGGGTCTTGGGGCTCAATTTGAAGGCCCAAGGCCATGCAGTGAGAAACCAATGTCTCAAGGAAGTCCATGAGAGTTTTGCCAGCTGCAGGGAAGATGTGGCAGCAAGAGCCTTCCTACATACACGTAAGGGACACTTAGCACTTCTCCAGTTAACACAGATCACAGCTCAGTTGCCCTGTTACCCTGACTGGTGGGTGAAGTCTGCAGGGGAGCATGAGCTGCAGCTGCCCTCATGCCTGCGTGGGATGGATACATTCAGTGGGCTGGTATTTCAGGCCCAGTGTTTCCTCCACAAACTCTGATTCATAAAGTGTTAACGCTGCACAACTTCATGTCAGCTTTTAAATCATGAGCAGCATGGACCAGTGGATAATGAACTCTTGGTATTGATAGATATTCTGGGTCTGCTTATTTGTTTTCCTACAAAACACATGCACGTACACGCGTATATATCATTATACACAGACACACATGTGTAAAAAGAAATTCCCTGTCAAGGACGGAATATTATAGTGTGTGCTATATCATAGACTATATATAGCCAGGAACTCACTGCAGATATTTTCCTTCCTATTTGCAATTATAAGAATCACGTTCCTTCCCACAAATCATTATATAACTCTCCCATGGCAACTGCAGCAGTTGAACAGGAAAATAATGTTAGGAAAAGATGTATATATTTAGCTGTTTCAGTGAAAAAGGGCATATTACAAGGGTAATTAGATACTCAATGCCTAACTCCTTTAGTACTCACGAGAGAGGCTGGAAGCTGTTTCCCCTTGCTAAGATCTCCCTGAGCCTAGATGAAAGCTTTTTACCTGGTGGACCCGAGTGCATTGGAATTTTTGTTGGAAAATCTCCGGGCTGTTAAAATTTGCAGTCTATATTTTGGCCACAGGGTGCCGCTACCAATTCAGTTGACAAACCCAGTTTCCCCAGCGAATTTTAAAAGCATGCCTTGCCGTAACTCGGCCTGTGACACTAGCTTTTGTGAGGCTGCCTGTTGTCCAAAGGTTCATACAATAACCATTTTCTCACAGTCAGCAATGGCCTTCAGTTCAGCTTCAGTCACGATGTTTCTTCACGAAAGAATAGCTTTTTATTAAAGGGCACAAGTGAAAGGTGAGCAGAATTAATAATAAAAAGGACCTAAAAGAGAACTTTAAGAAGTATTTCATAAACATCATATATGTGTGCAGGGTTAAAAACCTGATTCTTGTAATAAGATTTGGGATGAGTCTGCTGAAAATAAGCTGTGCATCTCTGCTGTTATACAAACTCATAAAAAGTATTAGTGAAACAAGATCAATTAATCCTGTGGCGAACTTCAAACATCTCCTCCACCATCATTAGAAATGTGCTGTTTCAGATTCTTTTTTAATCAACTACATATTTTTTTCAGACTCCTTTCTCGTGTTTTCCTCACTATTTTAGTGATCTCTGTTCTGTTGGGAACTAGTGGATGTAAATGCAATACCATCAAGGTAGTCTAATGATACATTCAGACCTGAGAACGTTTATTTGCAGTCCTCAGTGGTTAGAAAAATGCACATTTTCTAACGTGTGAAAGGCATACATCTCAACGGATAAAACTACGTAGTTAGAACCCAATCAGCGTTTTGCAGCATCTTCAGGTAGAGGGAGAAAGTGCGCTGCTGACAAGTCATCTCTCCAACAACATCTGGACAGATGCCAGCTGAAAACCACTGACAAAGCTCTCACTTGGGTCTCCTCTGAGAGGCAATGACAAAAGGAGGGGAGGAGTTAGGGGGAATCTTGTGCCGGGTGGCCAGAGAAGAAGAAAGGAGGG
Organism: Psittacus erithacus; assembly: GCA_009867235.2. Classification (NCBI taxonomy): domain Eukaryota; kingdom Metazoa; phylum Chordata; class Aves; order Psittaciformes; family Psittacidae; genus Psittacus; species Psittacus erithacus. The sequence continues at coordinate 54,211 of WYDI02024044.1, read as the reverse complement.
GTGGTAGCAGCAGCACCAAGGACAAGTGGCAGGAAAGAAAGGGGTGACATTTTGGGGGTGGAAGGGAAAGCATATAATACTACTGATTTTCTTCAGTAAGCCTTTCTTACACAACAGCTGTGAGCCACTGACAGTTCATGGTTCTGCAGGTGATAGGGACCATGTTCTCTTCCTGGAAATCATCATTTTTTTCCTGGAAATCGTGACTTCTTGAATGCTGCTGGCATCTGGCCAAGTCAGATATAATTTCACTGATTGCTGCCTGAAATCAATTCGTAATAATGCAGCATGGTGAGAGCCTGACAAATAACCTCACAGTGCTGTTGTTGATTGCAGAAAGGATTTCATGTTTTTAACAGAAATTTGCCTCTATTCACAGCCAGTTGCTTTCACTTGCCTGATATTAGCTCACGCAACAGTGAGTTTCAGGCATGCGTTTCGATGTCAAGCCTTTGAAAAGAATTTCACATTTTTCTGTAAGCTATATATCACCTTGTTTCACTGCCCTGTGTTCCGCAAGATCCTGGATTTAAGAAAGTAAACAATAGAAATTAAGGCCGACTTCATGCCATTTCCTTGCAAGGTACAGGACTGATGTTCCCACAGGAAAATGGTCTGCACAATTCCCTAAATGTGAGCTCAGTAAAAATCACCAGATTCTCATTAAGTGGCTGGAATGTGTCAGACTGTAGAAATCAAAACACTCTGCTGAAATCATTCAGAGAAAGCTCTGGCAGTCTCCTGCCTGATGTATGCATGAATGCGCGCATGTATGTCAGCATATACATACTCCTGCCCTACTCCGTGGCAGCTCAGCTGCTGGATTGTCCTTGGTACTGGATCCAAGAGGTCCATGGCTCTTACCTTCTTTTGGAGAACATGGAGTAGTTTGGTATCTGCTCCCCAAAAGGAGGAAAACACCTTCCAAAACACCCAAATCCTCTTCTAAACCAATTCAGGTTACTCTGGCAAGTCCAATCACCATCTTAAAACTCTTTTTTTCTCTAGAGAGGTGCTGCAATGGGGTTTTATTTGCATGAGCTGTTTACTCACAGCTTAGCCAGTGCCACATGAAGTCGTTCTTGTTGTCCATGATGTTGTATCCTGAGAGAACAGGTGGCCCTCAAGGCCTCATATGCTGGGGCAAGCAGCTCCTTTTGAAGCTGTAATGGCTGCTCCAGGGCTCTGTGTCTCCCTTGTAAGGACTTTGGTGCAACAGACTGTTGCAGTAGCAGCTAAGATAGGGGCTGGGAGAGCACTGGCTGTTACTATAAAAAAAGAACCAGCGCTCGACTCTGTTTGCCAAGGTAATTTGTGTCGTGCTTTCCCAGACAGATAACCATGTTCCCTTCTTAATGAAGATCCCTCTGTTTGCATCATTTCTTACCTGTGTGCTTGCAGCAGGTGTAAAGGCAGGCCAGGCCAGGGTCTTTAGCTTTTGCACATCTTGGGAAGTGGGCTCAAGTTACTAAGCCACTTGGCAGATTGCAATTTGACAATTGCATTCACAGCAGTGGGAAAGAACAATATTTATTTAAAGAATTAAGCTAATGAAGAATACGGCAGGAGGATGGGTGAGAAGGGAGTAACACAACCCAGCTGCCACAGGACCTGCCAGCAGATAGCTGTAGATAAACCACAGATACTTGTGTTAAACAAAGACAACAGTTTTTGTCCTTCGGAGTTTTTTCTACTTAGAGCACTGGTCAAACTTGGCTTTGCTTTTTTAAAGAGATCTGGCAGAAGCAAAAGTGCGAGTGCATGGAGGGAGGCCTGAAACAGTCGTCCTGAAACAGTCGTCCTTTTTATTGATGCCCCATACGGACAAGCTGGTAGGAGCAGAAATCTGAGATTTCCTGAAAAAAAGAAAAAGATAATAAAAAAATAGCAGCAGGATCTTCTGTAGTGAAGACTGGAGAATAAAACAGTGAGAGATCTACTAAACTCCTCAGCAGGGGGAAGAGCCTGCCCACCTTCACGTGAACAGCTGAACAAATACTCTGCCTTTGCTGCGATCCAAAGATACAGCTCCTGAGCCTCCCTCCCACTATTAGCTTTCTAAACACAGCACAGCAACAGCAGGCTTCAGCTGAAGCTTGCACAACTCTTGCAAAAAATCAGTGCTATAGCTTCTTGGCTAAAGCTGGTTTGGATTTTCCTGAAATGCATTGCAGTAATCACAGTTTGACTGCCTTCTGGAGAGCTTGTTCTGACTAGAAGCCTGCAAAAGCTCAAGCCTGCACAATAATCTGAATGCTTCAGACTCTCTTGCTCCATGTGGATGGTCCCAAAATTGGGGCCTGAACATAACTGCCATTTCAATTACTGGCTTTGGGGGAACAAAGAAGGGGCTCTGTTTACTACAGTGAAACTGGTAAGATGATCTCTTTCCCAGCCCTAAGCTCCCACTGGTCCAATAATAACCAATAACTGGGATTTCCATCACTTGCATCCTCTGGGAGACACTTACATATCACTGATTCATATTGCAAGTTTCCTTGTTATGCGACTGCCGTAAGCCTGGTAAATCAAAGAGCACTGACAGCTTACTGAAGAAAGGGATACTGAGCAGAGCTGGACAGGAATTTTTCAACAAAACAACTGTCAACACCAAAACATTTAAAGGAAACAATAGGAGTGCCAGAGAAAGTTTAACGAGAAAAGTATTTCAGGGAGAGATGCACCCACTTCCAATTGATGGGTACCTATGGAAAGGGACGTTACTTGGCAAGCAGGAATCTACCACTCGTTGAATCTGCTCCTGGGTGTCTCCCTTTGCCTTGACCCACTGGAGCTGCCGCCTGCAACATAAACTGTGGACATACTCCCTTTAAAGCCGGTATGCCAGATGGCATCCTCCCTTCCCAAATTAGAGATGAAGTGTGTTGGCAGAAACTCCTTGGGAAGCAGGAAATGTCTGCACAATGCTTCCTGCTCCCTTCCCAGCAGATCTCCTCGCTGCCTCACCGCTGCCGGAATTGGCAGCTCTCGGCTCCCACTGCTGTCAGAACCCAGAGCTCCTTAGTTTTCTGAAATTGCAGAAACAACTCTGTATAGCTGAGCCCTCTGTTCTCACCATTTAATTCCTACTGTTTCAAACCCCTCTTTGATTATGTGCTACAAAGGCAGTATCTAATGCAGGTCTAATTTGATATGATACAGTTATCCTTAGAAGTAAACTGTTTTAACAGTGCCTAGAAGCAAAAAGCCCCACCTCTTAAAATATTCTTTTGATAAACATCTAAGTTTTGAATTATTTTCAGGAGTTTTCTACAATGAGATATTTGGGACCAAAAGATTGTGTTTGGCAAAAATGAGCTAACTAAGCTAAAGTAGATGTAGCATTTGAGTCGTGTGGCAGTGGCATAATCACACTTCTAGCCCAGAAGCTCACCTGATTTCCAGAGGCACCATTTGACAGAAACTGCTGGCCTTTTGCCTTGTGGAAAGACCGCCTTTCATGTATTAACCAAAGCACTCGCAACAGGTGTAAACAACTTTCTATTAGAGGTAAAGTGCTTGATACATTAGACAGCATCACACTTTAACCTTCCAAGATCTAATTTAATTCCTAGGATCAATAGCTCATGTTGCTAATATATTTTGCCAAAACCCTGGGATCGTGTCCTACATATTATAGTAATTCTTTCCAGAAGAATTTCAATTTGTAAATAATGAAGAGCTCGTACAACTCCTTCTGTTAGCAGCATTGCCGGGCCTTTTGCCAGTTTGTAAGCTGAAGAATTTTGGTGTTTAGTGCTCCCATCTGTTCAGAAAGCCTGAGGGTGAGTAGTTATCAAAAGCAATATGTGGGCTTTTTTATTCCATGTCTGAGATTTTATGACACACTTTGTCACAAAACAGGCCACTGGGGAGAAGAGATTTCCCTCCTCCTGAGTCTCTCAGCTTGGGGAACCTCTGAAGTCTCACATACTTGATATTTGACCCATCTTGATCTGAACAGACCAAAATTTGCACAAATATCTAATAATTCCCATCCCAATACCTCTGACAGAAGTATGACCAAGTGTTTTACAGTTATGAAAGAATTAAAATCTCAGGCATGTATATACTCAGCGCAGAGGAATTCGATAAACACAGCTCTGTTTGAACGAGGGCTTTGAAGGCAGCCCTGCTGTCAAGGTATAAGGAACCTTTTGTTCCTCAAATAAACACTTCAGATGTGCCCTTCTGCTGCATCATGGTTTGGAAGGTGAGGACTCCTCTCTCCATGGGGATGGCAGGGTGCAGCGGGTAGGGACACAGGGCTCCAGGAGACCTGCCTGCTGCAGGAGGACTGCCTGCCTGGTATGAGCTTGTCTGGTCCACCCGGTGAAACAGCATTCTTGCTGTCTTTCAGCTGGGATGGCCTCAACCCTCCTGGTTTGAATGCACTCCAGCATAAAGGTTATTTTCCACAAGTGACCATTTCATTAGAAGTCCCCCAGGATACCTAAGGGCAGGTGGTTTGGCAGGTATGAGCTCTCTACATGCTGTGTCAGTGGGTTGTTTGCCCTCTGTCTGCTGTCCCACCATAGGAGCACCCTGCTCTCCTGCCAAAGGTGCTCTTTGCCTCTTTCCCTGGGGCAAGTGGACATGCTGGGGTAGCATTCACATTTCATCTTCTGCAAGCTCTGTCTGTAGAACTTGAATGAAAATAAAGGTTGTCATTGACCTCTCTGTCTGGCAGCACAGGAGATGGTGCAGATGTCGATGGAGTGGCTCCAGGGCTGGTGGCACCCACTGCAGAAAGCGAGTGGGAATTATCACCTGCTTTGTAGAAACCTCTTCCTTGTTCATCAAAACAAGCTGCCAGTGATCCTGAACTCCAGTGTGTTGCCAGGGTATAGATGGAGTAAATCCTCCCTTTGCTTTGCATTTCTTTAGGATGAATTAAGAAACTGAACTCCTGAATTAAACAAAATAAAGGAAAAGCTCTAAGGGATCTTAAATTACAAGTAGATCCTTAACTTTTATTTAAAGCCTACATTTTGTGGACACCAGCTTCTTTGAGGTTTGCTCTTGGCCTGCTTTAACTCAGAAGACTCACTGTCAAGATAATCATAAGCAGGATCGTACATGTTTAGTTAAATTTCTGATCTGTTTGTTGTAAATGTTAAGTGTTGTGAATGTTGTAAATGTTGATAGGTTTTGTTAGGTTCATCCACTAAAAAACTGGTGGCCTCATGTAGTTTTAGCACAGCAGAAACCAAGTGAACTCTATTACTAAAATGAAAAACAGCACTAAGAACTCAGAATTCAAACATGATTTGCATTTGGAGAAGGCTGGCACGGCAGGCACAAGGTGAAAAAGAAATGGCAAAACATGAGCCTGAGAAGGAGCTCCAAAGAACCATTTCTAAACACCCTTTGATCTTGAAATCAGCCAGTGTCCATGTTTATTAGATATAGTCTATAAGTGTAACTTAGTGGTAACTCAGAGTACCACATTCCACTGGTTTCACAGAACTTTGCGTTCATTTACTTTGCAGTATCATTACAATTATGAAGCAACCTCCACTCAACCCTGCACAAGTCTGTTGAACATCTGAAAGTCAGGCCAGCTAGTCTCATTAAAAAGCCATCATCAGTTAAAAGTGTCAGAGCTGCTTTTCTTTTCCTTATTCACAATGCATTCCAGGCTTAACGAATGGCACAGCAAGAGGTTTATTACCCTCCTGCTCTGCTAAGGAACAACAGAAGTCTTCCCTATTGATGCAGATCATCTAAAAAACATTTTGCTTTGTATGTGTTATCAGATCTTCTAATGCACCACAGCTAATTAGGCCTTTGCCTCCCAGACCCCAGATCTTTTCTTACTGCTGTCCTCCAGTTTTAGTTTTAGTTGGCTTGTGTGCATGGAACTGAATAAGCCTGTTTTTGTTAAGTATCCTGGCTTAAGAGGGATTGTTTGGAAAATGATAAGTAGAGTCTAAAATCAATACCTGAGCAAGATTTAGGCACTTATTCCTCTTTTCATTTAAGTAAGAAGTCCACATTTGAAATATCCTTGAAAGCCAAGGCCTTAAGGGCAGGAAATTGTACATTTAGGGGTTTATCCTCAAGCAAGTAGAAATCATCAGAACTCCAGCCATGCATGCTGCTGGGAAAATGAGCAACACTACAGCCAGCAGCCAGTGGCCAAGCCATCCCCAGGCAGGAAAGGCTGCTGCTGCTGCTCCCCATCCAAAAGGAAGTGCTTGGCAAGGCTGGGGAGCCTGAGCAATTCCTGCTCTGGCACCATGGCAGGTTAAAGATGCTCAGCATTTGGTGAGGAGAGCTGGAGCACAGGCAAACTCAACATGCTCTGCTGGGACCAGCAGCCCCTGGAGCCCATTGGCTGGCTGAGAATGCTGGGAGCACCTACACAATATCTTCTAGGAAGTGATGCTCTTGACATCTGCTGTGAGTGCAAAGGGCAGGGTCCAACAGATAAGGCGTGGGCTTTGGCTCCTTGCCACTTCTGGGAAAGGTGGTAGAAGAGCAATCAGTTCAGCTTACTGCATGGCTGATTTAGCCAGCAGGCTGCCTGGGAGAGCAAACACACGCAGCGCTGGCATGGCAAGGTGTCAATAGGACATTTTATTTGCTTGCTTGTTTTTTGTTTGTTTTCAGAGAACCTCCTTTCCTGCTTTCTCTGCAGGATTTCAGCATGGGCAGAAAGCATGTCTGTAGAGCAGTGCGATGTGTCATGAAAGGCCTTACAAAAATATACATCTCTGTGACTGCAGTGATTAGGGATGTAAGCACGGCACGTCTTGAGGGAAAGGGGAGAGATCTGGAGGCGCAGCTCCAGAAAGGATCTCTTTCAGCAGCCAAGAAAACTTATCAGTATTGACTGGAAGCATTAAGCTTGTATCAGTAGATTTACAGTTTAGAAAGTTTGACTTCCTGGAAACTAATTGAACATTTATCTTCCAAATACCAGCACAGGACATCCTCATCAAGCATCCAATGGATGAATTGACAGTGCTTGCCATCTGTGACACCTGGACTGAAATTCTCTGTGAGACCTGTTGACATTCAAACTGAAGTTTTCGGTGTGTTGTTCTTCCATCTGAAGATGAGCCACAGTTGCTCTAAATTTGTTTAGTTGAATACTAAATAAAATGCACATGATTTATTTGTCTTTGGTGCCTAATATGTCAGCTTTAAACTCTACAGTTAACAGCTGCAAGGAGGCATAAGGCTGGAGTTGGTATTTCCCAGCCACTGCCTGGACAGCTGCAAGCTCAAACTATGGGATATCTGTTTTCAAGAGTTTCTTCGAAATCTTGGGAACTGGCCTGATCCTTTCATCTTAAGTGGATGCTGAGCCACGATGGAGGGTGCAATGGGCTGTCCTGGATTCAGTGAACTTCCACAGGGAATGGTAGAGTTCTCATCCAGAGATATGAATTGTGTCTGCTAAGGTGGGTGAGGGTTTCAGATGTCGTATTTAAGTCGAAGTTTTATCTGTAAGGCTCCTGGAAAGCTCCAGATTAAAACCCAGCCACAACAAATCTGTCAGAGCTGGCTAGAGCTTGCTATGCAAGGTACTACAATGTGCCAAAAATTCACTTTTAAAGACCCTAAGGAAAGGGAATTCAACACACAGAACAAAGTAATGACACCATTTTAGAGCAGATTTTTAAAGAGGCTATTAAAGGGTCACTGCCAATTAGAAAACGACTAGAGACTTATTGGAAAAATAGGGCAATTTCTTAAAACTGCTTTCAGATTTAACCTTCTACTCCTAACCAGGTTTTGTGGTTGAAGCATCGTATTTCTCATTGTTTTAAGAAACAGTTCCCTGAGCAGAAGACCCAATGAGCTCTGGTTATTTGTGCCTCAGTGACTAATGATATTCTGTGACTTATACTGATGGAAGCATTTCCTATGGCTGGAATATTTAAACTTCCCTTCTCCTCCTGGGTGGCTTCCTTCAGTGTCTGGTAACAGAGCTCAGAGCTCACAGTGACAACACTATTTTAGGTCTTTCTCCTCCACCCCGTCACAAAAGGTCAGAAAAACTGTAGGAATTTAATGTATTTAAGCATTCTATATCTCTCTTTGATACAGCTGCAACCAGCCAAAAGTCATTGAGAAGGACAAGGAGAAAGATGGACAGATCCCCAGGCCCTGTGATCAGGTGAGCAGCAAGATATCTTTAGGAAATTCAACTAAAAATAGATTCTCTGTAAGCCCTTGCTGTGTGACTGGCCTACCAAAGCCACACAATATCCTCATTAAAGGACTACATTAGGAAACAGGAAAAGTGACGGAAAGTCATGTCCAAGGACCAAAACACACCATATAACGCTTGATTATTTTCCCCCAGTGTAGTCATCCTGAGTGTTGCTTGTCACTACTGTAAGTTTGGAAGGACGACCTTGCAATCACCCTATCATCTCCCTCTCTGTTGTTTTGTTAAGGTTCCCTTTCTCTTCCTTTTCTTTAGGGCTCACACGCACATCTATAAAATCTATAAATGTCTGTGTGATCGTCATGTAGGTGACATACTAGTAAATTCTTGGCGTCAGGTTACTATTTCCTGCATTGCTAAGAATCCACACTACATCTATATATATATACACATAAATACATATATATGTGTGTTTGGTAACTGTTCCTTTAAGGTGCCAGAAATGAGACAGACAGGGTTCAGTTTAGGCAACGTAGTAGGCTGTGTGTAGGCAGTGAGAAGCAACCTAGAATATGAATCCTGGCTCAGCTTTGATGTAATCTTCACTGAAGTTGAGGGAGTTGCTCTGGATTTACGGTGCTGTTTATGAGAGCGGAGCTTGGCACAGAGCCCTGTGGCTCAGCCTTTATAATACATATAAAATATCATCTAATTGTGCTTGCTTCTACAAGATTAACCCAACTGGTGAGATTTTTGCATGTAAATAGCTATGAAATACATTGTGTAATTCCCATGACTGATGTTTTTTAACACGTTTTGGGCAGTGCTGTGGTGGCTGTCTACACCAGATTCATTACCCACCGGAGGGCTGACAGTATCAGCACAGATGCTGGTTTGCAATGCCTCCTGCATGGTGAAATCAAGCCAAAATGAACCACTTCGAAGCAAGGATGTATGGAAGGCAAAGATTTCTGACTCACACTCCCCTGAGGGAGAAGGTGTAATGCTGGCTCTTCTCCCACATGCCTTCCTCTCCCCACCTTTCCTTATTGATACATTAACAAGCTTCCTGACATAAAGAGAGGAATTTGTGTAACTCTACAAGTTCAACAGCTCTTGCTACTCATTCCTCAAGTGACCGAGAAGTCTCTTTGTAACACAGCAGCTGCTTGCTGTGAATGTGATCACAGATTAGGTTGACACGTGAAGATTTATGGCTGATGCAAAGATGGATGGTCTTAATGGAAGGTTTACTGTGATCTTAATCTGTGCGGCTTTGTTCCCAGTTAATTTTGCATGGAGTCTCCAGCTTATGTGAAATCAGAAATCGCAGGTGAATAAAAAGAAGTCGTATAAGACTATGCCCTTCTCCCTCAAGTTAACCTACATTTTGAAAGCCACAAGTTTGGCCTCTTGCATCTAGAAAACCATAGGAAGCATGCTGTAGATGCAAACAAGACTATGTGAGCCTGTGATGAAAGCTGGGTTTATAACACAAGCCCAGCAACAGGTGAGCTCCATAACAAACTTGGTTAGAACTGAGAAGCCTAATTAAGCAGCAGCTGAACAGAGAACAAATAACTCAGCTTTGTACTCATAGTGGTCTACTGAGAAAGAGTGAAGAATCCACCCAGCTCCTACCAAAATTAAAGACATATTTATAAACAGAATTGTTTCTAACAAAAAGACAAATCTCATCCTTGTGTAACTGTCCTGCAGTCAATGGAGAACCCCAAGGGAATAATTAAAGTCAGAATGTTCATTAAAATCTTCTGTGATGTGCCAGCTGGTCTAAAACAGGGAAGCATGTTAATGGCTTCTCAACAAACATGTTGCAAGATCAGCTTCTTTTATTCAGCAATTCTTCTGTTTGGAAACTGTCATTTTATTTCTTTTTAGAAATAATATTCCCCTGTACTGTTGGAAAAAAAAAATTGAAATCTAATACTCTTTGTACGGACTCTGAATCTTTAATTTGTTCTGGCGTTGTCCTGGCAGTTCTGGAACCCATTTTTTTCTCTTCATTATAATTTGCAGAAAAATTCTTGATCTGTAGAAAATGATAAGGGTGTTTTAAGTCATTGATTAAGAAAGTTCACTGTTTTGATTAACTGTGTCTAGACAAAAAAGTCAGAATAAAATGTGGTCTTAGTCACAGTTCACTTAATCCTTTAAGCCAGACTTTCAATGCAAGAGAGTTCATGTTTATACATTTAAAATTATTTTGAAAAGTGCTTTGCACTTTCAATGAAAATTGCAGTGTTTCTTTAAACAATTCTCTCCAGCAAAATGTTTTGTACAGTTTGTTTTAATTTAACCCAGAAGATCATCCATAAGTGCTACAGAAATCCATTAAAATAATTTTAGTAAAAAAATTTGGTCATTTGAAGGAATATCCTCACAGCTTCTCTTATTGGTTTTAGCAGCTTTAAGATATAGCTGATTATAAAAGTGCTGTATATCGATAATCCTGTATGTGTGATTTTTCTTCTGATTTTCTTTACCTTTTAAAGAAATTAGCTTTGTTTATGACACCCTCCCAGTTCCTTCAGCTTCCAACAAAAAAATTATTCCTGTAAATAAAAAACTTCAAGTCTATTTCCATTTTAATATGTTATAGTAGCTTGCTATTTATTTTAAACATGAGTGAATGGTGCTACATAATATTTCCTTATAACTTTTCATCCCTAAATCTTAGATTTTTTCTAACTCAAAGTAGAATATGAACATGAAATACAGTGAAGCTGTATGCGCAGGAGCAAAAGGGTAAAATGCAAGTATCAGTGTAGGAAAAAAAAGCAGCAATTGTAAAACTGAGATTTTACTCCTCCAAAACCTGAAAATTTCAACTTATTTTTCTATCTATTATCCATCTTTTTGGAAGGCATGAATAAGTCTTTAGAAAATACAATTATTGGAAGATGTGGGCTTGTTGTGTGAGGCACCACTGTAATATATGGCAGAGATATAAGAAGGATCGTAGAAGAGGGGACACCCTGCTGTACATTTGTAGACCTATTCTGTGGCACAACAAAAGATCTCTGTAGAAACATTATATCCCACAGCACAGTTCCTGGAAGTTTAAGAACTGGCTGCAAACCCTTATAGCTGGTTTATTACGTAAAATCATAATGACTTACTACTGACTATTAATTTTAAACAGTAAAAAGCTCTGCTTTAGGAATGTCTTGACTGGACTTCCAGGGGTTTATTTGTACAGACAGAAAGCAAGCTTCTGAACTTCAGCCAAATCCAGAACTGTCTTAGACTTAAGAGCTCAGGCCTTGCTCTTCAAAGCTGAGCATTTTACATGCAAAACCTTTTCAATATGCTGGTGGTTACATTCCTGATGGTTTGATGCAGACAGCCATCCATTTTCCTCTGGGCAGAGCCTGTCTCATTTTTGGAGTGGCAGGGTATGATAGGCAGTAGTCAAAAAGACCTTGATCCAATTACTAGAGATGGGAATCTTTTGTGCCACCAGTTTTTGCTGGATTTGATCGGAAGCAAAAACATTTTCAAGGCCATTCAACCCTGGCATAACTTCATTTTTCATAATCTGCGTACTGCCAACCTCAGAGGGGGAAGACCTGAAGACCAATCAATCCTTCAATGGTGCCTCTGTGGTGTTCCAGCATGGATAACATATCCTGCGCAACCACCTGCTTCAGGGACACCAGCGTTGCTTTCCCTCTGTCAGCAGCGCAAGGACAGTAGCCGCCATGCTGACACAGTACTGACACAACTGTCCATAACTACAGCAAAATATGTGTAAAGGGATCACTAGAATAAGTGCCCTGGAGGAGACATGGAAGACATTAGGCAACGCTCCACCTTCTGAAGCATGCCTTGGGGTATCTCAGCCCTTAACCTCCCCCCATCTCTTTCCTCCTCTCGCTTCTCACTTTTCCCATATTATCTACGCAGGTCAGATCCTCTGAGATGCCATGGGAATAGATACCTCTTTCATCTCTACATAGGCTGGTTTTATTGCTCCTGCAATCTCACAGTGTGTGAGGAAAGATTGTGAGCAGGAAAAGAGGAATACAACATGAAGCCAAACCTCACTCATGTCACAGCACGTATCCGCATCTTGGAGCCAGACACGGTGCAGGAGAGAACAAGTCAAAGAATGGCCCTCTCTTCCTTATAAACCCCCAAGATGCAAACCTGAACATGGAGATACGCATGAAAGGATTTATATGAGTCCATGAACTTAAAACAGCTGTTGGAAGTTACATATCTAGTACGACAGCTTCTTCATCAACAGGGCAGCACCAGCACCTTGACAACACCAGAGAACCATAATGATGAGTTTGCACTGCTGCTTCCCTCAGCATCATTTTGAACTTCAATTTCCATTGACATAACTCTTAATTTCTCCTTCCTAATTGGCAACCCCTCTATATCCGTTTCTTGTATTTCAGGACTAATTGCAGGTCATGCTCCTTTACCTATTCCACCAATGTTTACATTGTACACATTTAAAGAACACACAATAAGCACGAAACAACTATTTCCCTGCTGCTTCCCCCTCACTCTCTCTGCCCCAGTCATTCAGTGAATTATATGGTAATTGTTTATTGGAAATGACCTCATAGTTTCCTAATTTTGTGGGGTGATCTGAAGAATAATTCTTTTACAACCACAACACATAAATGCCTTGGAAGTATTCAGCTGGAACCTATAACCACAGATGATTCCTGTGCAGCTGGCAGCTAAAATGCAGCCCACATTTGTAAGTGACAAATTATGGGATAATAATAACCTTTGTGGAGTTAGATATCCCAGAACACATGATGCCAAGAGACAATAAAAATGACTATGTAGGTATGGTGTGGAGAACTACTGTTTATATGAAGTGACTGTATATTCAAAAGAAAACCCAAATAAAACAGGATACTTCTGTGCTAACATTTTACAAGTAAATACTCACACAAGTATATTTTTGACTTTTTAGAAGTGTGAGATTTTGCTAGCACAATCACCTCTGATTGCCCTCTTCCTCTTAACTTCCTACCTCTCATGTTGAATGGTAGGTAATGTGCTGATTTTTAACAGGAAAAACAATCTCTGGCATTTCATAAACATTTCAAAAGGCCAGGGGGTTTGGGTTTGTTGTTTGGTTTTTTTTTTTTTGCCGTCTTTGGTTTCTTTCTTTCACCATCTTTTTCTTCATTTTGTGGTACATGGCCATGAGGTTTATTTGCTTTAGAATAGGCTCTGAGTGAATGTTTTGCTGTGGAGATCTTCTAACACATTAAATTTCTGACTATTTTATAATGACACACTGAAAAGGTGTCACCATTTTGAATACAACACTTTAGTCAGTTTTTTTTTTACATCAAATTCTGTTCATCAGCCCTCGGCATCCATCCCTGATTCCTGGTTTGCTGGCCTGTGATAGACACAGCTCTATTCTGTACAGCAGTGTCACATGAACAAGCTTTTGGGAAGTAAGAGACAAAGCCTTTTTTTTCAGTTAAATGAAAAATAGATTATTGCAGATCACATTTTGCAAAATATGGACAAACTTCTTGTTTTGTGGTTAGTAGCTTTTGACTCAAATGCAAGCTGATTAGAAATTGCATCAACATTGTCCCTTTGGAACTTGGCTTTAAGGTTCTTCTAAAAAAGAGGTTTTCTGCAAGTGGACAGCCTTATTTCTGAAAAAGTCTTTAAATCACAAGCCTCTTTCAAGAAAACAGATCCTTCCCTGTGTCTACTTATGCAGTCTATATTGGATATATAAATTTATCTATAATATCAGCTATTTTAAGTGAATAAGTAATGAAGCGAAGATTGTAATTTTAAGTGAATATGTACTTTGATTATCCAAGGGCACCTAAACCATTTGAGCCTTGCATAGATATTCCTGAAGGACTCATTAAATGAGCTTCCATCATGTTTCTACCTTGCATATCCATCAGTTATCCCAGCAAAACCACTGAATTCAGAGTGGGATGTGGTAGCTTGAAATAACCCAGGCCATATGTTCAATAGTAAGAGAAAGCGCAGTAACATAGGTATTCCGTTCTATAGAAGAGCTTTTCATTAATAGCTTTTTTTCTAAAATTAAAATACAGCTAAAGAAGAGGAATGCTATTCACAGAAAGTTTGTATTTCAGGTATTTTGCATGGGACTGTAAATAGTGCTTTGAAGATGTTTCACTTCCAAATCCAGCAAAGCTCTTCACATGGGCTTATATTAAGCCTGTAAGCAAAGGTCAGTAGAGCTGTTCTTACAGTAAAACAGTAAGTACCTGGTTGAGTGTTTTCTTCAACTCTAAACCCCTAACCTTAATTTTTCTGTACCTGAAATTAACACGCATAATATTTAAAACACAGATATTTTTAACGTAAACAGCACAAGGAGGAAGTAGCAGTATTCATAAAAACTGTGCAGTTCTTACAAGCAATGGATGTTGAAATCACTGTGAATAACAATGTAGGATGTTTTGATGGTCAGTTAAAGGGGAATACCTAATACTTTTACAGTTTGTGTAAAGCATAATTGCAGTAGCCCAAAAAGCAGGAGTGCTGCGACTTTCATTAAATATAGTTGTCACACCTCGTAGCATCGACCTCTTAAATCTCTGTAATGAGCAGCAGGCATTTCAATAAAGTCAGAAATAACTATGACTTTGTGAAGTATTACTACTTCATGCATATATCCATTTTCAGCAGTTAAAGACACTATCAACAGTCCCTTTTTCTACTTACTGCCTCTGATTTACTGGCTGACTTTGTTATTTCCTTTGTGCGGTTTATAGGACATAATTACTTAAAATGGAAAAAAGAGAACGTCTAATAGAAATTTTGCTGCAGACAGTTTCTGCTTTATATTTATTTAGTTCACCAGTCTCTAACATCAAGGAAGATGTACTGGCTTGCAGAGGGAATAAAAATGCAGAACTGTGATGAAAATAAGCAATAAATACTGAAAGATATATTACCAAATCATTCATTATTTCAGCCATGTAGTTTCTGTAGTATAAAATCAAAACAGAAATTAAGCCATCACTTGCAAAATGCATCAAAGACCCTTGTGACTGTAGGAACCCAGCACAGGATTTATACCCCTTTTAAAGCAAACAGTCTCTTTGAGAAACAATGATTCAACCATCCAGCTCCAAAAAGGAGTGCTTTGTTTTGTTTTCAAGTTATTTAACCCCATTTTCAAGATGCCTCCATCAATTTCAAAATGAAAATAGTCTTGAAATGAGGAGTCCAGATGTATTCTGTTGAAAATGTTTAAATCAAGCTATCCCTCACTACCAAAATTAGAATTTTCTTGGCTGCTCATGTCACATATGTAGGAGACACAATGCTGTATAAAGCCCGACTTGGAAATTGACTCAACCTCATTTATGTATTACATAGACCATTTTACAATTCAAGTGCATATTATTTGCTAACACTTAATTAGGAAATATAGGCATCTGAACATGAGTTACTACATCTTGAATCTTCTCTTGATGAGGTGGTTCAACAGCAACATCAAAAGCAGGGTGAGGAGGATGAAAGAGAAATTGTGCCGGTTTTTGTTCGGAAGATGGGCACCAGAGAGCAGCAGTTCCCAGGAGTTGGAGAGCTGTCAGCCAGCAGAGCAGCTCCCATCGTTATCATCATTTGTTGTGGGAAACAAAGCTGCAACTTGCATTCTTCAAACAGGCTCTTTTAGTTAAAAAATGAGATTTTTGTGTTATTAACAACAACTGTGATCATTTTATGGACTAAAATTCTTAGTGTACTGCAGCCAGCTCATTGCACCATTCCCTCATTCCTATATTACGGATTTCTGAGTCTGTGAAGCTTCAATGTTTGAAAGGGAAATTGATAATCCATACATTAGATAAAATGCAGGGGAATCCCAAACTGCCTGATGAATGACCTTGGCACTTATCTTTTAATGCTGTTTCTTCATCAGTAGCAGTTTGGGCTTACGCTATTAATTTTCCTCTTTCAAACTACAGCATACTCTTGTTTTCTCCTCAAACCTGCTACCTTTTCATTTCCCTGGGTTGAGGGATTACTACCTTTTAACACAAGAGGCTTCAGTCCTGGAGAACTATCAGCTCTTTTCAGCCATTCAGAAGTATGAGCGAATCTTGCTTTTTTCTTCTGAGCTATTCTTCTGAGCTTTTTCATGCACCTGAGCATCAGCACAACCATCAGGCCATCTCCCTCTTGCCTCAGCACAGCAAAATACTAAAGTGGACAAAAGCACACAGGGAATTTAAAGATGACACCCTGGGTCAGAACAAAGGTCCATCTATCACATCTGGCTACAGCACATGAAGGGAGAGTCTATGAAAAACAGGCCGAATATAACCCTTACATTGTTATGTTTTCGCAGTTCCTGGAAATCAGAGCTTAGGGACTTGCTGAGCAGAGTCACTTTTTAACAGTCACAGATCTAACTCCATATAGCCACCTGATTTTGTTTTGAGCCTGTTTAGGTGCTAAACCTCTATGGCATCCTATGGCACTTTGATAATTTGATGTGTGATATGTAGAAAGGTATTTCTTTTTGTTTGTTTAAGATATGCTGTTTAGGCTTTCTGCTGGATGATCCTACTTCTTGTAACAGGAAGTTCCCTCCTCCTCCATGTCTTTCAGAATTTGTATACATCTCAGATGTGTCCTGTTTTGTCCTTTTCAGTGTTAGCACTCTTCATATATCAGATCCATTTTGCATAGAAGCCTCTGATCATTTTTGTTACCTTTCTTTCTTTTCTAATTCTTCTACATTCCTTATGAGACAGAGACTGAGACTGAGACTGAAGCCAACCCCATCTGTAAGCTGTTACAGCATTATTAACACCATTATTAGCTGTTTTCTCTTAGCCCATCCCTAACCTGTTTGCCTTTTTGACAATGATGGGTTGTCAAGAAGGTTATCTTTGGAGGACCATGTAAGTTCATGTAAGTTTCCCCACATCTCCAAAATAAAACCAGCTAAATTCGGATCTGATCATTGCCTAAGTGCACTTAGGACTATGTTCCCACAGTGTATTACTGTGTATTTATCAAAGATTAATTTTTTCTTCCATTTTATCACCTATTCAGCATGATGAAACCTTTTGAAATTCTCCAGTCTGCTTTAGTTTTGATTGTCCTCACTACTTCCAAAACACCAGCAAACTTTCTCCTTTCACTGTTGTTCAGCTTTTCCAGGTGATTTGTGGCCATTCCCAGCCACATCCCCCTGGGATTCCCTGAGTTACTGCTCCAGGAAGAATAGCGACCATTTATTCCTGCCTGCTGTTCCATCTCCTTTGAGCAGTTACTACTGCATAGCAATCTCCCCCTGACATTAGGCTTCTGTAAGATTGTTTGGGAAGGGATATTATAGAAAGGTTTAGGAATCCAAAGGTCATTTTTTTGCTGAAGTTGCCCTTGTCTACAAGCGCAATGATCCTTTCAAAGAACTGTGCAGCATTCACGAGGCATGAGTTCTTTATTTATGAACGCTGCTCACTATCTCCAGTAAGTTGTATATGTTCACGTCTACTAATTCTGCTCATTATTATAACCTCCATCAGCCTGCCTCAGCAGGAAGTCAAATTTACCATTCTTTGGTTTCCTGGCTCCCCTCCGGAGATTATTTTAAAAATTGAGGCCACATTTGCCCCCTTCCATTGCTCTGGAACCAGGGCCAATGTAAGCGATAGGTTACACACTGCTGCGAAAAGTTCAGCAATTTTATGTTTGAATTCCCTTAGATCCCTCGAGTGATTGTTATCTGCTCCTGGCAGTGTGCTGCTACTCACTTTCTTGATTTGCTCAAAACCCTATCTACTGACAGTTCAATTTGATACAACCCTTCAGCCTCGCTCCTGTAAATGAAGATTTTGTTGTACAAAATTCCTTAAGCCTCTCTGTGCTGAATCCTGACACAAAAAATCCTTAGGAGATTTTTCCTTCTCCTTTTTTCCTTTTTTTCCTTTTTTTCCTTTTTTTCCTTTTCCTTTTCCTTTTCCTTTTTTTTTTTGTTTTCCTTTTCTTTTTCCTTCTTTTGTCTTTAATCCTTCTTACATCCTGTTTCTTTTTCCTTTGTTTTTTCTTTGCTGTGGCTTTATTCCTCTGAGCACCTATTCTGTACCTTGTTTACCAACTCTGAGGGGCTTCCTGCTTCTGATGTATTTGAAAAGTCTTTTAACAGTTTTCATGCCATTTGCTTGTTGCTTCTCAAGATCATTTTAAGATGGCCTCTTAAACTCTTGCATTTAACTACCAGAATATACTTTCTTGTCTATTTTCAGCTTGGATTTTTCAATTCCAAACAGCATCTTTACTCCAATGTTTAATCAGAAAGGCTATTATACTTGGGTTTGAATTTTTTTTGTAGGTGATTTATGTTTACTCAAAGTCTCTGTCAAGATGCCTATGAAAAAAACCCATCATTTAATAAGCTTCCTTGATTTTATTAATCACACTTCTTAAAGTGACATGATAAGATAATCACACTTATTTCCTATGACAACAGTGAACTTTGGTAGCATAGTCACTACAGAGTAACTTTTCTATGACTGTATCTTCAACTGTATCTATCTTGTACAGTGCCCACAAGATGCTTTTTTCTTGTACATCTCTAGTATTCATCTAGACTAGTTGTTTGAGTTTGGTTTGGTTTTGTGTTTTATTCACTTTTACTGAGAAAACACAGTCATTTATGATGTCTTTAACTTTTGTCTCTGTATGGTGCCTGTAAAAACATTCTTCCATTGTCAGGGGGTTAAGCAATGACTGAAATTTTCCATTATTGTTCTGTTTCTGATCC
This sequence comes from Psittacus erithacus, assembly GCA_009867235.2. NCBI lineage: Eukaryota > Metazoa > Chordata > Aves > Psittaciformes > Psittacidae > Psittacus > Psittacus erithacus. The sequence goes on along the minus strand of WYDI02024044.1, from coordinate 35,300 downwards.
CGGAGGCTGTGATCACCACTGTGCTCTATTGATGTAAACTGTTACCCCAGTATTAATTTATAACTCACAATTTCAATCCACAGTGATATCCTAGGACTTGTTGATGTGGATGACTTAATCATGTTATTTGACTGCCAAGGCTTTCTTTGACACAGATACTGTTTCTTCACCAGCAGACAGCTATACTTTCAAATATAATCTTTACCTTAGTGTTACACTCATTTCCTTCCCTTCCTCCTAGTTCTCATACAATCTCATGTAACAGTATTTTCCTTTAGACCCAAGCATTTTCACTCATTTGTCTCTGGTTTTAGACCATTAATTTTTGCCTATAGATGTTATACGTTTTTTCTCTTATTCTCATTGTGTGCTCTATTTGATTCTAACTTTATTTGTTTTTCAATATTGCCAAATAATTTTTCTGACTCCTTTTACATATTCTTTTCCCAGAAGACAGAGATTTTCTCTCTTTCCCTCTGGAAAATGAATCTTCCTAAAGTTGGTGTGATTGTTTTTTTTTCATCATTCTAAGTTTCCTAAATGTCCTTTCACTTGCAAAATGAAGTAGAGAATTACATTAGGCTGATACCAATGAAACTCTATTTACAAACTGGTCTGTTTAAATAAAGGTAGAAATTGTGTTCTGTGATAAAATATCATTGTTCTTTCCTGACTATTTGATTGCTGAAACTAATTTGGTAACAATTCAAATGTTCTCCATGACCACTTTATGACCTTATTTAATAAAATATGAACTGCTTAATATAAGGCAACCCAATTAACAGCAATAGCAGAGTTAAACCTCATTGGAAATGCATGCATCTTCTAATAATTTTGAGAATGCACATACATGAGGGCAGGAAAAGCTGATGTAAATTGCACCTGATACCACATTCATTTGGATAGCACAATCCCTTACTTTTCTATTTTCTCCACAGAGAATCATGCTACCCAGTAGAACTCCTCTTATTTTACAGGATTGCCTTGAAAGCTTCACTGACTTCAGCAGAGTAGTTCCTCTTTCTTACCTGTCAATTGATCTGGTCCAGAGTAAGCAGGATCTTCCCCAGCACGGAGTCCTGCTTGACTCCGGGATCCTGGGGGAAGGTGGGCTCCTGGATTCAGTTGAGGTTCACACGGCTGTGTTGGTAAGAGCTCATCTCAATGCTGTTAACCTTCCTGATGGGAATAACTTCTCATGTTGTTTTCATACTTCCTCTGTTCATAAACATGTAAATTATACGTAACTGCAATTTCACTGTTAATTTTCAATTGTAGAGTATTCGTAATGACAAACAATGCTCAGTATGTGTGTGTGTACATATATATACACACACATGCATTTGTGGATGTAAAGCATACACGAGCACACATACATACATTTGCTGGCCCTCACACAGAGAAAATTGCTAAATTATTCCTTTGTACCGGAGAACAGATAAAGAAATAAACTTTTTCTAGACCCTTCATACTGATTCTGAAGAAAGTTTCCAGATGTCAATTTTCTTGTAACAGTTTATTTCATCTGTTCCTGTATTTAGCTCGTTTTTGCTAACCTTGCACAAACTGTGTGTACTATATGTACATAAACATATATTTATTAATTTTTCTGTGTATTGTTGAGGTCAACACTTATTCACAGGCAATATGGCTTTATAATGTAAAGATAAATCAGATGATGTGTATATTTAAAGAGCTGAAGGCATGTTGTTTTGTTTTAAAGACAATAACTGTTAGGGCGATACCTTAAATACAAATGTTGAAGCTTGTGGTGGGTGAACCTAGTTGTTGCATACCTCAGGAAGGAAGAAAGAAAAGTGCTGCAAAATCTTCCATGAAAGCAGAGCTATCTTGTAAGGAGGGTAAAAGAAGTCCAGGAATCCAGCACAAGACTGACAAAAGAGAAGTATAACTCATTGAATCTATAAGATTGAACTCTTATGGGCTTTGAAGCCAAAGAGATATTCCTATCTTGCTCAGCTTGCACTTGTTTAGTTGTCCTTATGTGATCCAAGCGCAGAAGCGTCACAAAGCTGTGGTAAGGCTGAGGAGTTTGCATGGAATTATTGTCAGCAACAGACAGGCAAAAAGCTTCTCAAGGTCCTAAGAGTCTTTGGATACAGCAGCAGGCAACAAGCTGACAAAAGCCCAAACTAAAAAAAAAATTAAATTGAAATCTTCTATATTAAAAATAAATGCATTTTAATGGGTTTAGATGCATTTAAAGAACCATCATGACCTGTATTAACTCCTGATCTTATGCTATTAAAAACTTTAGGTTATACAAGGAACAGTATTTAGCCAGCATATATTTGCTTAAAGGAAATTTACATGAAAGTAATTTTACTTATGAAATCACTGGGCGAGCTCTCTGAAGTGGAAACAGAATTTGCTGAAGTATTAGATTTCTTTTCAGCAATCTGTAGTGTCTTCTGGTGGATGGATATTTTCTTCCCATCAAATGTGTTCAGTAGCTACTTCAATAATGGAATAGAATTTGAGAATCCTGCTGAGATTTGAAAAAAGCAGAAAATCAAGGTTTCATCTTCCAATTTGCTTTCAGAAATGAGTAGTGGGAGGGTGATATCTATTAGTTCGAAAATGGTGAAGAACATGTTGATCAGAAAACATTAATTCAATTCATTTTCTATGAATTATACATTATAATTTTGTTGTAAATGTGAAGCATGATCGGATTAAAACTTTTCTTGTTCATTCAGCACACGAATTGTATTTTTAAGCTATGTATTTAATGTGTGTATAGCATATCACCTTGGCTACCATAAAGGAAATACCAGTTACAGTTTTGGGCTACTTTTAGTAACAAACCAACATAGTTTAATAGCTACCAAACAGTGAGAAACAGCCTGTACGAAAATAAGTCAAAATCCAAATGTAAGTAGAAAGCCAAAATTGAATTAAACAGGATTATATGGTTGATTCATATTAGGTTATTTCAAATCATCTGGTGCTGTGCTGCCATGGACAGCACAAGGTGCATCCTGTTGGCCAAGAACCTGGCCTCAGGACAGGTTCAGAGAGAACTGATATGCCCTGTGACAGGCTGAGCGCTGGAGAGCCTGTCTGGGACTGTGGTTTCCCTGCTTGACATGCTGGCCAGCAAAGCTTCTGATTTTTTCTGTATAACCTCTGCTAGTCCAGAAATAGCCAGAGGATAGATGGTCAAGTCAAGAGCTGAGTTAAAGATCGTGTAGCCTTTAAAGATCCTTAGGTATTAGAAAAGTTAACTTGGGACTTCATTTTAGAGCAAATGCATTTAAGACACAGATTGTATTTTATGGGATTATTGGATCGATATTGACTTCAAAAGAGTAAGTTGGTGCATTTTATTATAGACCGCTGGCTTCGTAGACTCACGGCGTGACCTGAAAGCCACGGAGATCAGCAGTTGCCTAACTGTGTCTGCCCAGTCCCTCACAAAAGCTTTCATTCTGACCAGCCAATCATTTTAGGAGGGGTTCTTCAGTTAGCCCTTAATTAAAACATGCCTTCTTCAAAGCCTTGCACTTCTGACACCAAGACATCAAGAGATGAGAACTCCATCACGCCCATGTCAGTCTGGTCCACTGCTAAGCAATCTCCTTGGTCAAAATCTAAATTTTATATCTCGCTTGAGTTTATATGGCTTCAGCTTCCAGACACTGAGCTTGTGCTGTTTCCCATTTGAGCAGAGAGCACTTTCATAGCTAGCATTTGCATCTTCTGAAAGCATTTATATGCTTTGATAAATTATTTACACATGATTTCCTGTCTAATTGTCTCTAGCTAGTAGAAGCTCTGTTACAGCAGGTAGGACAGACACCAGTACTTTGGTACCTCAGATAAGGATGCAAACCCCATGCTCACTTATGTAGATGAGAAGCCAGACTGTTGTTTTCGATAAAACATATATTATAGAGCACAGCATTTTATTATTGCTTTCTGTGCTCAAATGGAAAGATATATCAAAAGGAGAAGAGCCCAGGTGCTGTTAGGGCAGGTGCATCTCCCAGGATACCTGATGCCTCTGCCTCAGACCCAGACTTGCTGCTTTCCCTCTTGTTTCTGAAACCATAGGTAAGAATCTTGTTCAAACAGATTGCCAGAGTTTATTTATTGTACTTTAATAAACTTCCCCCTTTTAAGCTTTTTAAACAAAACAGAATTTCATAAAAAACCTCTACTAGTTCCTCAGTCACTAAAGAGTGTTTTCTGTGCCTGGAAAGCTCCTTCAGGATCTCAGTCGCTGAGACACTGTGGTTTAGTTTGGGGCAGTTTGGCTGCTCTACTCCCCAAAGTAGAACTCTCTCTGCAAAGCCATCTGAATTAGCACCGAGCACACACACTTCTTGGCATTGCAGCCTTTTAGGAAAGCACATTTTAGGGCACTGATAGACCAGGGTGAGACCCTATTGGAGGGAAGACCAAGATGTGGGAGAAGTGTTGCAGAGAAAGGAGGTATCTACGCTGGCCTTGCTGTGATGCTGGACGCTGGGGAGAGTGGCTCCTTGAATTTCACTGAAGGTCTTGCTCCCCCTGCTGGAAGCAATCACAATTTTGGCAACCATATGCCTCGTTTGGGTCTCCCGCAGTATTCTCATCCCGTCAATCCTGAGGAATCTTCAGGAGGAGTCGCTGCTTTGAAGCAGGAAAGGACGTGCTCCAGTCCCCCAGAATTTGACCTATGTTTTTTCTACTCAGTCCAGGGGTTAAGTATCATAAAAGTGCAGGAAAAAAAAAGGTTCTGGTGTTTTTATCCCTTATCTTCATTCTCGTACCCCATAATAATTTGAAATCCCCCTGTTTTTCCTCAAAAGTGAAATAGGATGGCTGGTGGCAATGGAGAGTTTAAGGAGACAGTATAGTCTTCAGTGGTCTGTTTTCTGGTACCCTCCAGCCTCCCCAGTTGTTATACTAGGGCTACTACAGAGTGCCTCCCTCCCTGTTTAGTGTTGCTTTTATGGCTGCCCCATAAACCACTTTTAACCATTTAAGTTGCCCTTTTCTGACTCTGTTATGTCTTTTTCCATGGGGAATGTTTTCAAATCTATTAAGAAGGAAGGTGTCTCAGTACACTTTCTTTGACATCTGCCATGGATGTTTTTAGTTTTCCTTATGAGTGACTAATTGCTCGAAAATGAATGGGGTACTCTTTATGCCATGCACTTTCAAATTACTGGGTTTTATTTCCCTGCGGCATCTCCTTGACTCTAGCTAAGTCTATAATCTTATCTATAATATCGATTTTGGTAGCATCCCTCAGTACAGTGTGTCCACACTAAGCAGGGGGATAAGTAGCACAAAGAACAGTCTTTAAAGAGTGAGTCACCAAATAGAAAATTATCCTGGTCAATGCATTATCAAGGTACTGACAGTTCAGCCTTTTTTTTTGTGCAAGCCATAGAAATCTACCTTGTCCTTAATTACTCTGGCTCCTGGACAATATATGAATGTTCCTTGGACAGACAGGCTAGCCAATGTTCAAGATATGCAAGGAGAATTGATTTCAGGAGCTCTCTGGGATTGTACTGATTATTTACAAAGAATGCAATCTTTTGCACAAAACCTGTTTCTGTGAGTGCAGTAAAAACAAATATCTGGCAGTTTCCTTGCTCATCATTTCCAAGACTCTTCCAGGGATACACTCTGCCTATGCTTTCTCTTTAGGACATGACAGCACTGGTTCTTTTTTGCTGGCTTTCTCTTGCTTACTGCAGCTTTTTGCTTGCGATATAACTGATGCATCCTGGGCTTCTGATCAGTTGTCAGAGAAGCTCTGAATTTTTGGTAGTGTCTTAGCTTCTGCTTCAGCTTTGCAGTGATGGCTAGCCATTTCCTTGGGCAACGGCTTCAGCTATCTTTATATTGGAAGGTGTTTAACTATTCCTTCTTACAGCCCAAGGCATCTGCATGGGTTTATAGGGGTCTGGGGTCTGTGCTGACTGACTGCTACCGTCCACCATAGTAATATTGTCCAAAGTCTGACACACAGCATGATACCGTTTGTTAAATTGCACAAAACCTGAAGTCTACAAGCTGCTGTGACATTCTCATCTTATCTTCATTTCTTCTTATTAGGTTCATTTAAAACTCCATTGTCACTGTGTCTATTAAAAGATGAAGCCAGGAGGTGGCCCAGTTTCCAAATGCCATTATCGCATAGGAGGGATTTGTAGCTCTCATGTCTTGACAAGCAAAATGCAGTCATGCAGCTGCATTAGTAATCCCAGCTCATGGCTGGGAGCAGGAAGTTTTATGTGTTGCACATATGTATAAGAAGGAGCTTCTGCCTGTGATTTAAACATTTTCCAGGAAACAGACATGGCACTGTGCTTCAAATGCAGTTAATGACTTGTTGGAAGCTCACTGAAGTATGGACAGACTCATTAAAGACAGAATACGTCTTGCCTATTTTAGATTCCTCCAGTGCAGACAGCCACATCTGAGAGAGCTGCTTGAGGAGATCATGATTGAGAAAGGATGACTCATCTGGTTTCCTTGAGACATTGCTTTTGTATGTAGCTAATAGAGCCTGGCAGTTCATGTAAAACGTTCATCAGCTACAAAGGGAACGCAGATCCTGGTGTCAGCTGTTGATGCCCATGTTAGGGACGTCCACATCTGGTCAAACAAACCCTAGTCTCACAATAGCTGAGATTGTTTAGGCCATGCATGGTTAATCTCACCAAAGCTTCTCCAGCCATGGTTTGAAGGGAGGAAGGTCCGGATCTCTTCCACCTCAGCTAATGGAAGGTAAAGAAATGGGTGGGGAGTTAAATGTGAATAATTTCCAAACCCTGATCTCAGCTACCAAAAGCGTTAGGAGGGTTTGTTGCTGTTTAGGCCTGGGCTCTTGAACACAGCCTGGAGAAGTAGGACAAGGTGAGAACAGAGTCCCTGGCCAAGGAGTGGTGGCAGTGGCATCTCCTTCCCTGGGGAAGTTGGTTTGACGGGTGGGAGCAGAGAAGCCTGGAGGAAATGGGGTTATCCTCTGCTCAGAAGCAGGTCTCTAGATGTGGTGAGGGAGCAGTGAGCACCTCTGAGCTCCGGGGGTCCCAATGGAAGTTTTCGGGGACTCCCTGTAAATGAGGCCTCTGTCTGTTTTGTGCTGTTCTACTCTATTACGCTTCTTTTATTACAGCCTCATTACATGGAAATTGAGCGTTAAACTAGCACGAAACCACTGGAGCAGAGTGAGGAATCAGGATCCTCCAATTTTTACGCATATTGTTATTCCATGAGCTAAAGTGTGGGTTTCAGATTCTAAAGCTTTTGGCCTTAGGCTTTATGTGTATGTTGCTGCGGCATAACTATAAGTTTGATGCTGTCTCACTTGGCAGTATATTGGCAAAACACAACAAAATTGCTTGACTCTGGGAAAAGCCTAAGGCGGGAATAGAGAAAAACCCTGTGCAGTGTCTGATGATTCCTCTTGCTGCTCCAGAGGCTGCACCTTGTCTCACAGATGGCTGCCAGCCCTGTCCAGAGGAAGGGGAAGAGAAGAGAAAAGGAAAGTGAGGAGGAGCACGAGAGTCTCAGGCATGATCAGCGGCATTAGTAAGTGGCATCCCACAGGCAGCTCCTGGGAGAACCAAGGATGTGGTTGTGAGGCTATTCCCATGGGAGAGAACTGACACTGCCTCCTGATTTCTCTGAGTCTCCTGGAGCCCAAGCCCTGGAAGCTTTTGCTCTCTTCACACCCTGAGCATTGGAGATTTGCATTTACACAATATGGAAAAGGAATATAACGGCATAGGCGGCGGTGCGGGAACATGCTCCTGGGGTGGCTTTGTAGCAATAAGGAGGGTGGTGGGAAGGGCCAAGGGAAGCCACTTGGTCTGCTCATGCCTGAGGCTAGCCCTTGATGGACAGACACCAAAGCAGGCACCTCATGAACAAGTGCCAGCAGAAACGTTCAGCGGTTTTGTTGCCTGAGGAGAGGAAAGTTTTTCTCAGGATGTCCTGCCAGCTTCCACAGAAGGTGTTACATGCCACCACAAGTGCCCCGGGACAGGAGAATATCATTGTGCTCTAGGTTAATTTTAATTGACATTTAAATAAAAAATCCTCCATTCCTCACCTCACTGATCCCTTTGCCATTTGATTCCAGAGAGTATGTCTAAAATTAGGCCTTTGGAAGTACTTCATAGCAGGGCTTGCAAATGGTATATTTTCCTAAGCTTGCTGCCCTCAAGGCTAATGTTTTGCCATCTTATGACTTGGCTCATAGCCAGAATTGCATCTGTGTAAATTTGGGACATGAAGGCTCAATAATACACTGCAACTTCAATAACAGAGGAGCTGAAAAAAATCTCTTAAAGCGTATCAGGTTCATTTAAACAAAGAGCATTACTATTTAACCCTTAGACTTGCACTAGTCAGAATGTGTGAAATGAGCCCTCAGCAGTCCAGGATCTATCCAGCTTTCAGTGCAGCATTATTCCCTCCTGAAGATTCCTTGAGACACCAGCAGGGACATTCTGACACATAGCATGTCATCTCAGTTCAGTTCTGCATAGGTGTGCAGGACCTGCTGTCACTGTGTGCACTCGGGAGGGGGGAAACTGCTTTCTCCTTCACTGCTAACAGCCTGGGCACCCCACTTTGCCAGCATCTTCACATGTCAGCTATTTCTTGTGCAATCTTTTTTTCATGACTGACCATTACATAAAAATAAAAAGTAGTTCACTAAACCATCTGTTCAAGTAAGACAAGTTTTGTGCAGTCAAATATTTGGCTTCAGGTCACATTTCAGTGGGGCATTCCCTGAAAGGTATCTTAAAATAGAACCAAGCTATTAAAAGAAACAGAGTTCTATTTTTGGTCTTGGGTTTTCTAATTTTAGTTCCTGCTGTGGGCTCCAGGGCTCTTGTGGAACTTGGATCAGAGCGGGGGTTGAAACTAGACAGTGAGACTCTCCCATGCAATCTGCTTCCTCTGATTTGGAGCTTGTTTACTTGAAGAAGCTAGTAATGAGTGTCCTATGGGTGAATGTAAAGAGCAGCAGCACTCTTTCCTTGGACATTCATCGTGTGTGCATCTAAACCACACAGCTTTGCGCAGTTTATGCTGGTCTCTTTGTTAGCAGATTACACACACTGTGAAAACCATTTGTAGTAAGGAGCAAGGTCGAGATACACTTGCTATTTCTCACTCCGTGGTATTCCTGCCTGTCCTTTGTCCTGCTTTTCTTGTGTGCAGCACACAACAATGTCCTGTGAGATGCTATGTAAGCTCTCCTCAGGCCTGCCCATTTAGAGCCTTGCTCTGTTCCCTGCATTTTAGTTGCTTTTTACTGTGGCACAATTCTTGTCGTTCTTTCTGATAATTTTGTCTTTGAGTTTCTCCACATCCTGTCATTATGTGAGCTCTTGAAGCCACAATACGCGCCCCTATTATTTTCTTTCCCTCTAAGAGCTTGTCTTTGTCCACCGTCTCAGCTAAGATAGCCACGATAATGATTTGGTGTTTACAATAACTAAAAAAAGTGAAGACTGTAGAGGATTTAGGCATACCAGTGCCATGATTTCACTACCAAATCACTGATGGAAGCAGCGTGGTTTGAAAGATAAAGGCTGGCCAAAAAGGCAAGACAGTTACCCTCTGTTCCCATGAGACCCAGAGCAATCTTTTAACTCAGTCTCTTCAAGTTCCCCCAGTTGTAGGATGGAGCTGATGGGGTGCTGCTACACTGTAAGTGGCAGATAATTATTAGAATTGATTGCTTGATTTCAGGCGAGGACATTTCATCTCTCTGGAGACAGAGGTCAAGGAGGAGGCTCATGAGAAGGAAATTCCACGTTGCTTGAAGGCATAGATGGTGTTTCCATTACTAATGGAGAAGTGTGTAAAATAAAGGCTATAAAGTTAAAACAAACAAACAAAAAACCACATTGATTTGAATTGTTCTTGTGTGTTTACCTTGTTAGCTAGAAATCCCCTCAGGTTTGCAGGTGCAACTTCTGTCATGTCTTGTATCACTCCAAAGGAAGGCCAGGCTTTTGACTATTTCTCTTTACTTCCTCTAGCCCTTGTGACACCCTTCACTGGACTTTTGGAAGATGTCTCTAGCCCACACGGGCTCTGTGAATGGCCTAGAGTCTGGAGGAGGCCATACCTCCCTCTGGGCACTCCCAGGTTGGAGTCCTGCCAATGTGTTTTGGTTTGCCAAGGCTGAGCTGCCCCTGGTATCCATCTCCTTTGGCTCTCCAGGCTTGCACAGGAAGTTTAGATCTCTGCCTGACATTTCCTGTAAGGATCGCAGGTCCCTGCTCCCCTGAGGACCAGTGCCACCACAACAAGTGTGACACTGCTTGCATGCCTGTCCCACCACCAGCACCAGCCCTCCGCGCCTCTGTGCACTTGCAGACAGACTGACTCGCACACGTGGGCAACTTCACGCCAGTGCTTCTGGTGTGAAGACAAGGTCATGTAAAAGAGCAAAGATACTCCAGCGAGGGGGGGCCTGCAATGCTGGGAAAATCAGGGATCCTTTAACTGGCAGGATGCTGGTGTGCTGAAGTCCTTCTGTTGTTTCCTCATGTGGAGCATGCCACATCTGCTGGTCTGCTCCATCAAGCTCCTGCCAGGGCTGACACACTGAGAGTGAGACGCCCACAGAGGGCTGATGGATGAAAACTCACAAGATGGGAAAAACTGCACCATTTCAGGCATCCTATGTAAGGGTTCTTCTTGGCATGTGGTTCCACAGCTACAGAAGCTGTGCCCTGGCCTGGGACTAGGGAGAGATGACCTCTCTTTAGGGAGGTGTCATGGCTGGCTGGCCCTCAACCAAGTATATGTGTGGAGACAATGAGGAGATTGAGAGTTGCTGGAGACATCTTGCTGTAGGAGACAGAAGTCTCTGCCTGCCAGCCTGACCTGTGCTTGGGTGTGGGACACTGCAGAAATGACCAAGGGTTGTCTGGCCTCAGGCTATTACCCTAGCTGCTCTTCCACATGGGCACCGACATTACTGCAAGGGACTTCAAGCATATTAGGAGAGACTACATGGATTTTGGGGTGCTGGCTGAGGGTGTGGGGCCCTAGGTTGTATCTTCTCAGTCTGGTTGGTGAAGAGGAACTACAACATCATTACAGTAACAGGGACATGTTAGGACAGTTCACACAACTGGAGTGCTCATTGCAGGTGGATACCAGATCCTCAGGATAGACAGGCAGGGAGACAAGGCAGTGTGGATGAATGTACGTGATGGAGCAGCTCTGATATTTTGAGCTCCTCAATGGATTAGACATCAGGCTGAGTGAGAGCTTGTAGGTCAGGAGAGTGGTGAGTAATCAGTAATGGTAACAGTCTGGTGGGACTGTTAATGACCACTTAAGTAGTGTGAGGAAGAAGATGAGGCCTTCTTTAAATAACTTAAAGGTATTTCTGGATCATATACTCTGCCTCTTATGGGAGATCTTAACTTCCCTGATGTATGCTGAAAAAGCACTAGAAAGGGATGCAGGCAAACCAGGAAGTTTCTGGAAAATGTCTGGGCCAACTGCTTGCCACAGATACTAGATAAGCCAGCCTGGGATCATACATACACACCCTGGACCTGCTATTCATAAAGCATTCACACTGGTTGGGAGAGTGATAATCAGGGGAAGGCTTGGTTGTGGAAACCCTGAAATAGTGGACTTAAAGAGACCAAAAAGAATGAAGAAGACAAGTAACAGATTACAGATCATGGAACAAAGCAGTGTCTTCAATGTCTCCAGACTACTGAAGGGTGGATCCCGTAGGAACCATCTCTGAAGGGCAAAAAGAGTTCAGGAAAACTAGCCTTTACTGACATCCTCTTCTAAGCACAGAACCATCCCAATGTGCAGGAAAACAAGCAGATATTTCAGGAAACTGGTTTGACTCATCAGGAAACTCATGACTGAGCTACAGTGCAAAGGCTGGATGCAGGGAAAAACTTTTTCTCAATCAAGACAGTCAAGCAGGAGCTGCCCAGAGAGCCTGTGTAATTTCCATCCTTGAATATTTTAAGGTCCCAGGTGGATGAAATCTTGAGCAACGTGATTTAATCTCAGACCTAATCCCACTTTGAGCAGAGAGCTGGACTAGAGCCCTCCTGAGGTCCCTCGCAGCTTGAATGGTTCTCTCATTGCATGAAATAGTTACCTTGGTAAGACTAGCTGATTCTTTATCAGTGTCAGTATGACCATTGAAGCCCAGTGAATTTCCAGCATAACACCACTGAGTAAGTGTGAGCCTTTTAATGTGCACATTCTGGAAGGCATCAGCTTTGGAAAGAAAAGGCTGGCTGTTGCAGATACTAATAACACTACCAAAGAATGTTAGAGTGACATACAAATACATCTACTCAATCTCTGCTTTGTACAGATGTAGTTATAATGCCTACCAATAGCTTAAAGTGATATTTTGGTTTAAAAATACAGTCATAGCATCACTGATGTTATGAAGCTGTTATTACTGCCCTCAGCTTTCTCTGTTAAAAATCAGATCTTCTTTTTCCAGGAATAGCCTTTCATGGAGTAGCGAATATTGTTTATTTTTCAAGGATAATGGGCTAAAGCTTTGTATCAGTCCAACCTTTTTAATATTTGGAGATCGGCTTATCTTATTGGGGAGGCTGACAAAAGTGATTAGAGCTCCAAAAACTCTGCATTCAAACAGGGATTTTATCAAATCGCGCACATCTGGAAAAAGGCCAAGAGAAACAGTGACTGGAGAGAGTGCAAATCATGTCTCAAAAATGGGATGAGAAGCTGTGGAATAATTATTCAAAAGCTATGTGGACTTACATGAACATCTGCCAGGTGACCAAAATTGCCATCTGAATAAGGCATTATCCACAGTTAGACCAGATTTAGCTAAACAAGCCATTCCACTGGGCATAATTGCACATTTTTCCGTCCTTATAGCTTTTCTATCAAGTGTGGATACCCCAAGAGCACTGTAAATTCATACCCTGTCTTAATGCACACTAGCCTCCCTTTTTAAACAAGCCCTTAGAAACAGAGGTACCTCCACCAGCATGAACGGAGTAATGCTTGTTTAAACGCTACAAGATGAGGAAGAAATTCGGTGGTCACCGCAAACAAACGTGGATAAATACACCACTGGCTATTGGAGTAGACTTTTAGTAATGAAGGCATCTATTACATTTGTTTAGCCAAAAACACAGAAATACATCCATAGGCATCCACTTCATATATCAGTATGCACCCTCCACAGTCTATGAGAGCACTGTGCGCAAAAATAGTCTCTCAAGCATGACTGAAAGCTCTTTTTCCACTAATGTGAGAAAAGGGGAAAAAGATACTTGACTTTTTCCATCCCACTTGTGTTCCACAAAACAGCTGTCCACAGTTATAAGCATCAGGCACCCAGAACACCTGGGGTCTTCCAAGGGACATTAATCACAGCCTGTCGAGAGGAGAAGCATAAGAACACCAGTGTCAGGAGGACTGGCTCCACAGATGGGGCCAAGGGAGCGCTCTTTGAAGGTGGCATGAGACCCCTGCTCCCACGTGCTTTTTGCTAATGCTCCAGGAGGAAATCTGTACCAGCCAGAATTCCTTCAAGGATTCAGGGGCAGCAGGGGCTGTGAAAAAACATGTTAGTTGGTTTCAGGACACAGTCTGCATCTGCACAGCAAGATGCTGTTTGCTCTTTGATTCAGGATCTCTATTCCCTTTGCTCATTTCAACACAGTCTGTAAGCCTGCAGAGTGAACCATAAATGCAGATGTAGCTGGAAAAGATTGCCTTTTGAACTAACATTTCTCTTTTGTTAGTTCTTTCTGGAGTGTATTGCCTGGAGTAAAGAGTTTACAAGACCCAGGCTTTCAATTAATTTCAATTACATCACAAATCATAAATCGTGATGGTGGTCAGGTCATCTAGTTCATCTGCCAGTATAGCATTTCATGAATAGAGGATATAGGCTGTTATTCAATTGCTTGTTCACTTAAAAGGCAGTATTTGTTATATGCAAAAAAAAAAAAATTAAAAAATTCCTATGATATTTTGGTTTCACTTAAGCCCCTGTAGATTGCAACAAGTGATGAAAAGAGGACTGTGCGCATGATGTTATGTAAATGCACATATGCGCGCATCAGGACAACAAACCAACAAGAGAGAGAGAAACAAAATGATGCACTTTATATGCATATGGCATGTCTATACAGATCAGTGCAGACAGATGTGGTCTCCTCTGCAGGGCATGTTAGCATGGGCATGGAGCTGCAGGAAAATGTCTCAGTGATTTCCAGAGCAGAACTGGCTCCCATTTGATCAGCTCAGAGCATGGCAGATGAGCATACTTGCCTGAGCCTATCCATGTAGACATGCTCAGACTCACCTTCAGACTTTCAAAATATCCCTGGAATGGAAAGGAGCACTTCCAGTTAAGACCTAAAATAGATATTTGTTGGGATAACATGCATACTTGCTAAAGCATTTGAAGTGGAGAAAGACAAAAATTACAGTAGAAACCAAAATTAGATGATGATGAAACAGGTTGTTGAAGCAGGGGTTACTTATCGTGATACCATGGCAGATCTCCAGACCAGGGTTAGGTATTTATTTCCAAAATGAAGAGGTACATGAAATATAAAGAGTAAAATATGGCAGAGCTCAAAGAAGAGTGCAAAAGGAGGAGAAAAGGCAAAAATTATTTCCTTTATGAGGCTTACAGACTGAGTTTTCCTTTGGGTACCTTGGATGGCACTGGCAGTGTTCCTCCCCTTTTCAGTTCTCTGACTTTTAGGAAGAAGTGTAAAGTCATCATGGACACTAGCATGATCATTGATCAAATTTACCTTAAGCCATCTAATCAAAGCTTTGGATCTGTGGTCTGTCCAAAGTCAGTGAAGAGGGGAAATCACTTCCAGAGGCTGCATTTAGGTTGGTGAAAAATGAAATTTAGGATAAGCGACATGAATAACACCCCACGGTTGGTGCCCCTCTCCTTCAACTTGCTGTAGCAGATGAGTAGTTTAATCTAAATCACCTTAAGTCAAGGGAGATGAATCTCAAAGGAAAGAAGAAAAGTAAATAATGTTCATGGAGGATGCTGCACACACTGGGTTCACCTTCATCTCCGGTGTAAGCTTAAGAGTATCTCAGAGATCAATGAGGGTCAACATAACCACAATTTTTTTTGGCTGAAAGGCTTCAAATTAATATCCTCAATTAAAGCAGAACTTGTAGGTAACACTGTTGGAAAAGGCAGACTCGCTTTTCACCAGCTCCCCATCATGCAGTTCACATTCCTTTTCTAAATAAGTATCTCAAGCTATTGAGGTACATGCTGCTGTGTAACACTCAGAGGCTTAATAAAAAATGGCAATTTGTACCATGTGTTCCCTCTCTTATGCAGATAATGTCAGGTCAAATTACCCAAAAAACACCCACCTTTCTTGCTCCTTTTCAAAGTCTTAATTTAAGCTTTTTCCATTACCCAGTTGAGTAATGATTAAAGGTCAGATTCACCTCTAGGCTTGCTTTATCAAACACAATCCATCTGTGGTGTAATCCAAGACACACTGGTATTCATAGTGCTTCATATTTGATAATTCTTGGTAAACAAAACCGATGCTGGTTCTGTTTCTTACCACTTACCTGAGCAAATCTGGCTGGCAGAGTGGCAGATGTAGCCTTGACCCTGTGATCCCTATGCAGGCTCTGAGCAAGAGCTGGACCCAAGTGTTCAATGTTTGAACATATGAGGATGAATGCACACCACAGATCTGCTTACATCAGTGCTGCTCCAACAAATGAACTCCTGATGTCAGATAAAATGAGCAATAATAAGCATGCTTAAAACAAAGGCTTTAATAGTGTGGTAAAGGGGCCATCCTTTCCCCTTCACCCCATAGGTGAGATAAAAAAAGTCAGTGCTATACTCTCCTTTCAGGTAAGAAAAAGCCAGTGAGATTGGGTCAATAAAGAGAATAGTGTA
Source organism: Psittacus erithacus (assembly GCA_009867235.2). NCBI lineage: Eukaryota > Metazoa > Chordata > Aves > Psittaciformes > Psittacidae > Psittacus > Psittacus erithacus. Next base: position 19,357 of record WYDI02024044.1, on the reverse strand, counting down.
GAGAGGAAGGAAATTTGCTTTGTACCATAAAGATGGTAAGTATTAGAATGCCTGGATGAAAAAGCTAATAAAATACAACCATAAGAAAGGGAAATCACATCTGCAGCAGCAGAAGCTAATTATGCTGCTTGGCTGCAAAGACCTAAAGGCACCACTGTGCCTTGGGGATGAGCAGTCCAGGTCTGTGTTATGGCTCATTGTATTTATGATTGGTAAAGGCTAGCCATGATTAATCCCAGTCCTTGTCCACTGCTTTAACTGAGATTTTTCACTGTGCTCTTCGGAATGAAGTAAATGCTCAGCAATGAACCACCTCTCCACAGTAGGATTCAGGGGCTCTCTACCCTTGTTCCCAAAGCAACCTCTGTGAAAAGTCACCCAAAAGATAACATCATGGCAACCAGGAGTATTTTAGTTGCGGACCAGCTGTGATTTGGAGATGGCTATCATCTGAAAATCCATAAATATTAGAATAACTAATGTTACTGTATTCCAGTTGGGCTAGACCAGCCATGCTGGAGATGACTGCAGCTAAAAAAAATAAAATGAGACGCCTGAAGCAGTTGTGTTTCTCCAGGATCTTTTTTTTAAATGAGTGTTTCATTTATAAAGTCCAGATTTTAGTATCCTGGACAGCCACAAGATGACTAGGCCTACCTCAAACTGATCAAAATGGAATTTTTCCATTGGGTTCAGTGTTCAGTTGACTATCCAAACATCTGTTTTGTGGTTCATTCAACCTTATACGTCAATATGATGTTAATCTCCTTTATACAGAAATGCTGAAGCAGTGCCAATGATTTAACTTCCTAGGAAGACGGAAGATCCTTTCTCAAGCTGTAAATCCTTCTGGCCTGTGCCCAAAGTGAAAAATGTAAATCACCAGAGTGGAAACATGGCAAACATGATTTTCTGTCTAAACAAGGGCAGCCTTAACTTTGGAAGTTAATCAGACTCTTTCTTAGAAACACCTTCAATGACAATGAAGGCAAATCTCCCAGAAAATTACTTAGGAAATTAAACAGCCTCTTCCTTACATATTTTTTCCAGTAATTTTCTGGGAGATTTGTCTTTGTTACCATTGTAGGTATTTCTAAGTCAGGAAAAATCTTTTCTTCAAAAACAGAGCCAGCAAAAGCATTTGTTAATGTATTGCAAGCTTTCTCTACGCTATTTTCTAAATAGTGCCATTCTTTTCTTTCCCTGAAAGCAAACTGTTAGTCCGCGCAGAAGTGGGCTGATTGAGGGTGTAGGGGCATGAAGATTTATAGGCACCATTCCTGCCCTGATAGTCAGACTGTCCAGCTTAGGAAGCAACCACTTGCACCTAGATCCAGTCCTGCAGATACAAGTCACTCATAGTGGGACAAAAAGCCGCTTTTTGTTAGAAAAAGATGAAGACCTTATCAAGAACAATCCTGTCTTAGCATTCTTATTGTTCACTTTCAAACTCAATGAAGTTTCCTTCACACAGCTGCAGCCCCTTCTTTTTACTGCCTTTTAGTATATGTTTTATGGGATCCTTGCACTATAGCACAATTCCTAATAAATGATAAATATAATTGTCCATGCCACCACCTTGCCTCTTTGTTCCCTGCAACTTTCTCCAATAAAATAATCTAGGAAAATCCCAGTTTTGTTTGACTCAAACTTCTTAACCTCTGACAACTGTCATGAGCGGCTTTTGTCACTTGTGACATAATGTGATGCCAAATCAGAGTTGGACAGCCTGGAGTAAACACTGACAGATGTCGGACAGGGTCCAAGAGAAGACTGGAGGGACTTTGAAAATGCAGCAAGATCTTTGCAGAGTTTTTTGGGGAAAATGGGGTACCTCAAGAGAGCAGAAATGAAGGAAGCATGGCAGTGGCATCTGCAGGGCAGAGGTGCAGGATGGGAATGGAGGAAGGGAACAGACGATGAACTGAGAAGAGGCAAGGGATGTGAGCAGGAGGGCGAGGTAGGAGTGCAGGGAAGATGTGGATGCAGAAGAAGGGAATGTGGGGAGCACATGATGCCATAAAGCAGCAGCTTCTGCAGAAGGGTTTGCAAGTCCAGAAAGGCAAACAGAAGTACATGAACAATGCGGGAAGTGGGATTGTAAGTAAAAAGTTTGGAAATTGCTGCCAAAACGTGATTGAAGTTTAGGAACAAGAAAGCAGCTCCTTCTGATTCAGTTTGGAAACCTTGTTGTGTTGTCTATAAATTCTGGCAGCAAATGCTTCAGGGGAAGGTGTAAGAGTGCTAAGTGGGGCAGAAGTAAATCAAGAAGTGCTCAGGTAGGGAAGAGCAGCCCAATGGCATTTCTCTGATACTACCCATGGTAAGAAACATGCCACAGGTGGCAGGTTGATCTGGGGACTCAGAAAGCCTCCTTAGTTCCCACATAAAAATTTTCACCTTGGCAGAGTAAGCCATTTTAGCACCTCATAAGTCACTGTATTATTAGAGACTGGCCTGAGTTTTGGGGAACAAGATTTAGCATCTCTCTTCAACACTGTTTTCAGTCGACATCCTATCTGGAAATGTTCTCTACGAGCAACCATGCCCCATGTGGCTTTTTGAATTTTACATTTCAGCTAAAAAGAGTTCCCATGGCAATAAATGGCCTAATTATAAGTTTGTGGAAGAAAAGGCTTCCTTTTATCTCTCTCGAATTTCTTACTTTTCATATGTCAGTGACCTACCATTACAAGGGAGAAAGAACTACCCACATCTTCTACCTAACATAAAAAACCCAGTTCTCTGTTGTACTTCCACTACCATCAAGCCACAGAGTAAATAGAAAAGGAGAAGGTTTGCACAGGGTTTTGCGACATCAGGAAGATGAGATGAATGCAACTTTTTCTTAGCAACTGATAGAACCACCCAAAACACAAGACTCAGTATTAATGAGATGAACTCCTACACAGGAATTTCCTAGGAGAGGAAAAAAAACAGGACAGAGACAGTCTGCAAGATCCTGGGATGTATCATGAGCAGCATTATTAATGCAGAGGGTGGAGAAAACAAGAGAGGATCTTCTTCATTTGCTTCTATGCAAGAGCGTGGAAGTGAAGGTGATTTGTACAAGTCTGACATGATACGACACATCCTATAACTATTAGGAAAGCAGGGAGATAAAAGACCAGAATAAAGAGACTTAAGAAAGCAGTCCTCAAAATATTCAGAGATACAGCAGGCAAGAACAATGCACAAAACAGATGGAATAGAGCAAGGACTGAGGGAAGGTGGAGAGTCCCTGAACATTGCAGTAAGGGCAAAAGTATGATCTATCCTAGTGAGGAGGACATCAAGAATTGGGGGTCAAAGGCAAATTTGGGTAAATCGCAAGTATAAAAAAAGATCAACATAGTACTCATCATTACAAGGGAACAAGTGAATTACAAAGCAATTGTATTTTCTTCAATTTGTAGAAAAATGCTGGAACAAGAAAACAGGATTTGAGGCATCTGGAAGGTAAAACGGACAAATGACACCTATGACTCTGTCATGTCAAACTAACACCATTTACGCCTGCGGGCAGGACAACAGGTCTTGTTGGTTAGAAGGAGGAAGTTAATGGCACATGCCTTTAGTTTATTAAGGTTTTCAACATGTCTTGCATGACATTCCCATAAACAAGCAGGGGAAAAAGGAGTACATAAATGTTAGGGATTACCATAACTGGTTAAACCCATGTGCTCAGAGAGCAGTGATCAACAGCTTACTTATTCTCTAACTCACAAAAGGTATCTGCTGAGTTTCAGCACTGTCTGTACTGTGTCCAGCACTATTCAAGATTTTCAATAGCTACATGAAAGAGCAGACATATGCTTTTTAATTACATGGATGACTAAACTGGGAGAAGCTGCAGTGATGACAGAGGACAAGAAGGGAAGGTAGAACCATCTTGACAAATTGAAGAAATGGCTTGGAAGAAATAAGGTGCAACTGAAAAAGGATAAATTAAAAGTTTTAATAATTAAATAGGAATAGCAAGCTCCAGAAACATGAAAGGAGAATGACCAATTAATGCAGGGTAGTACTGTTTGAGAGTATATAGCAGTCTGCAAAGTCACTACTTGTCAAGAATTCAGACACAGAATAGGCAGCAGCTGTGTTATGATGGATAAAAAAGACCAGTCTCTGAAATACGATGTAATTTATTTGCTATATGTGGTGCTGGTGAGGTTGTGTCCCATTTAGGTCACAGCAATTCAAGAGGAATTTGTCCTCTAGGACTTGGTAGTGTAAAGGTCTGGAGGAATTTGGCTTAGTGTGGGGGAGACTCCTGTGAGAGATTATGAATCCTTAAATATCTCATGATGACACACATAAGTTACTAAACATAAAAATAATTATTTAAATATGTAAAAGCTAGGTCATAGGGAAGGAATAAACTGTTCTCACTGTCTGGTGGGGGTTGGATTAAGAGCCATGTCAGGCACTGCAGCAAAGAAGACAGGTTACTCATCAGGAAAGCTTTTGCAATAGTAGGGCTGTGCAGCACTGGAGCTGACTGGCAAGGGTCTCCATCACTGGAGCTTTCCCAAAAGCTCCAGTAAGCATATGCCAAGAATGTCATGTGATAAATTAATCTTTCTCTACTTCCTTCTTTGAATCACCTATAATTTTGTCACCTTACAACCCGCCCTGATTTCCAAATGGTTGACAAACATATTGAATAACACAGGCACCAGGACAGGATTTTCTGCATTTCACTGTTTTGTTATAAGGAAAACAAACCTTTAGTCCTACCCACTGCTTTCTGTCTCCTGCACAATGCTTGGATCATGATAGTGCTTTGATTCTTACTTTTTCACTGTTTAACTCCTGGGTCCCTATAGATCCCTACAGAAATCAAAAAAATTCTAGTTTCAATGATAGTTTCAACCAGTTCTGAGGTCCAAGTGCAGCATCACGAGGTTTTCCCTTGTGCATGTGTAAATACTGAATAAACTTGCCGCTTGAAGTCCTCAGGCATACAAAAAGCTTGCTTTCTTTCAGCCTGTCAAATTCCTTGAGCAGTGGAGTGCCTTCCCAATCTCAGATACGCTGTCTGAATACAGCAACTTGCAACTTTTTCAGCTTGCTCTAACATCTCAGTTGTGATCTCAGTTTGTTCAGCAGCTTCATCTGATCCTTAGGAACAGGTCCAACATCATCAGTGGTAAAAAAACCAAAAGATAACTGTACTTCCAAAAAATAACTTTGTCTTCCTTTAGTTGCTTCCTTTGGTCCCTGGTGCTCTCGCAGCCCCATGGATTCTTTCCTGTGACTATTGCTTGTGCAAGACTTAAGAAAATATCTTTTTATCTGTACTTTTTTTTTAGCTATATCCCTTTGAAGCCTATGTTGATCCTTCTGATTTCCTGATATTTTATCACCTACCATAATTTATAATCCTGTTTATTGCCCTCAGTAGGGTCAGATTTCTAAATGCTGAAGGGCTGGCTCAAATTACTTCTTAAACCTTGCCACTTGACATTCCTCTGCCCTGTCTGGATCCCTTTTATTCAACCCTATGCATGTCTTCTGACACCATACAACTGGTTTGAGTAGGCAACTTTCTAGGGATTTTTTTTATTTATTTTAATGCCTTTTAAACTAACCTGCTCACCTTATTTTTTAATGCTTACCAGAACCATGTCACTTACCATGTTTTCCCTTGGTGAGTCTAATTATATGGTTGTCTTTAATTATTTTATATTCAGCTACTGTAATTTGCTTTGAATCAGCTTCTGTGTATTAATTGAGACTGAATGAGGAATACCTTTCCCTCTGATGCGCAAGCTCCTGACCTAGTTACTCAGAAACCCACACTTGCATCCAAGAAACTGTCTCTCTTGGAGTTGGTGCAAGCTGTCCAAGCTGTGGGTAGGCTGCAGAAGAAGTCCCCTATCACCATCTCTTCCGTGTGGCTGGGCTCATTTCTGTCTGCGCTTTCTTTCCTTTCATCTGCAGATGTGCAGCTTTGCCATGATCAATCCGGCAACGCCATTTTTCTTTGCATTCATGATGACGTTAGAAGCTTCCTCTTTCTGTCCAAAGGCTCTTGGCAATTTGTCAGTAACACCTATTGAGTTGTGTCTGCGCTGTCCACAATTACTAATTCCCCTCCTGGCCAGGGAGGCTTCTAGACCTTGGTCAGCAAGGGCAGACTGGCCACGGTATGCTGATGGACAGGAGGAAACCCCTGCTTCTCACATGAGCTCTGGAAAAACTTCCATTTCCCACATCTGTCTTGCAGAGGCAAGGAGACCCTGCATCCCAGGAGGAGCAAGGAGCTATGTGGCAGGGTCCAGCCCTGGCACAGGAGTGAGCAATGACAACAGCTTGACCCATGGCATTTCGCTTAGCCAACAAAGAGCCAACAAAGAGGGAAAGAGTTCACTGCTGTCAGTGATGCTGGGGCTGCTGTGCTGGGGTGCCTCTGTTTCAAGCAGATGTGTCTTGTTAAGGGGAGAATACAGGCAACTATTAATACATTTCTTTTGAAGACTTCTCATTTGGGGAATTAATCTCATTAAATGCATCTGCAGCAGCCTGGGCAGTTGCAAACATCTGTTCAAGAAACTGCTGCAATGCAGCGATGCCTTCCGCCTGCTCAGCTGCCCCCAGGGCATTGTCTGTTATGCACCATCAGCAATGCATCTGTCTCTTTGGCATGAACTGATCAGGAGGATGCGCTGGGTGCATGGACACGTGAGCCCTCCCGGCATTGGGTTACACATTACACAGCTGTTTAAATTGTTGGGAGGCTTTCACTCAGTGGTTCTTTTATATGGTTTATATGGTGTGAAGGGAGCATTACTCTTAAAGGAACTTAAAGATCTTGGACCGGTTTGTCTGTGGTCTTTAAAGATCCCATGACGCTTTTTTGCAAGAGCTGCAGAATTAATCTCATTGTGCTGCTTAAATTTCAGCAGGGAGAATTATATTTTGCTTTTCTATCCTTTCTGTGCTCTGCTTTGTAGATCCAGGCTTTATTAATACCTTTTATAGCATTTTAAACATGTGCTGTGTGTGGCAGTGTGTATGGAAACCTGAGGGGCTAAACTCATAGGAAAATCAGATCCTGAACAGTTTATATGCTGGGAGAAGATCATGATAACAGGCAAGAGGCAGTGCTGGCAGCTAACATATGGGCATTGTGAATATTGAATAAGAAAGTACATCAAGCTAAAGTGCTGTGAAGAACATAAAATAATTTTTAAAGCCAATACAATTTTCAAAATACTTCTTTATTTTTTTTAAAAAAAAAGCATTTTCTTCAAAAGCTTATTTCTTCCACATTCTGATGGAGTTCAGAGGATACCAGACCTCACATCTGATGTAAATACAGAATACCGTGACTGGATGTCATGAAACAACTTGGTTTATGTCAGTGTAAGCAAAAGCAGAATCTGTCCCACAGCAGCATCCACACGGCAGACTCCATTAGCCGGTTGGTTATCTCACACTCAGATTCTTTCCCAATATAAGAAGTGCCAAATTTGTGGAAATAATTTGGCTTTGCATAGCATGTACATAATAACCATTAAATAAAAGGTGCTGAAATGAGGGGAAATTAAAAGGAAAGAGTTATTCTAAGATGCGGGAAGAAAAACAGGCAATGAAAAAGAAATGGCCTCAAAGGTGGGATTTTAAACCCTCAATTAATTTCTAATAGCAGTCATAGGACGTGCCTGAAGGTTTTCTACAGTAAATAACAACTGAAAACAGAAAGACTATCACCACCAGACTGCATCTGTCCCTAAAGTGGGCTTTCTACCATAAGTGGTGCCGCCTTGCAGACTCTAGTCGCTGTCGATGCCAGTCCAAACAACCCCACACTCTAGCTGCTGTCTGTGCCAGTCCTAACAACCACATTGTGCCACAAATGGTGCATCCCAGAGGATGTCCTTTTGCAGGCATGCCAGCCAATGAGCCGTGAGTGGGCTGCCATCCACTTCTTCTGCCTCGCAGGCCCTCAGCACAGTCTGTGTCCCCAGCCAGACTCTGCTCAGTCCTCCTGGCCCCCTCTCCGCTGCCTCCTGCAAGGCTGAGTTTGGGGAGTACATCCCCGGAGCACCTCCCTTTACTGCAGCAGACAATGTGGGGAGGCACAGGAAATGGATTTGTGCAGAAGCCTGCATGCCAAACAGTGGTGCGTGGGAACCCAGCTACACTGAGCAGAGCCATGAGCATTAAGTGCTCTTCTGAAAAATGCCAGCAAATAGCCCTAAATTCAAACGGCATGTTCCCTCCGCTTCAGGAGAGACTGTGGTAAGAGCAGAGGTGGAATGCCAGAAATGTTATTGCTTTGTGTCTAATAAGCAATAAATGGATTTTATTATTTGAGCTAAATCATAACCCCCTTCCTAGCTTTCAGAGCCACTGCAATCCAAGATAGCCAGTGTATTAGATAATATTGTGTCATGGGGAAATAATGGCTTCCTGAGGTTCAAACTGCCAAATCACACCCAATTGCTATTGTTCAAAAATTGCGTGAGTGTTGTAAGTGTACCAGATGACACAGGGAAGCTATGTCGACGTGCTGTAGTCAAATATCATCAAGTATTAGTAATTGCACAGTGGGGCCATTCTGATTTTATAGAAGCTGGAATCAAGTTTGGAGCTGTATACTGTGATTTCTCTTTGATTTAACATGGGCCATGACATATGTCATTTGCTGTTTCTTTTCCAGGCTGCGTGGAGGAAGCCTTCAATCTAGTCAGCAGGTTAGAACTCTAATATGATGCCACCACAGGAGAAACAAACTTTGAAGTGAAGAAGCCTACAATTTGGCATGGGTTTCAGGCTAAAAGCTGTTATATATTTGTAATCTAAGCACTCAAGACAAAAAATTACTCTAATACTTGTCCTACGGGCCATGGATAACATACTTACAGGGGCCATGTGGTTTGCTCAGGCTGACATGAGAACAGGGAGGGGAGCTGTGTATGCAGCTTCAAGACTGTATTTTCCTACAAGAACCAAATGAAATCTAGAGAAACAAATACAGACATGCTTGTTCCCAAATTTGCTTTGCAACTCCAGCTTCCTGATGTTCAACATCTGACATGCAACAAGAGGTACGTAATCACTGGCACCTAATGGAGGGGAAGGGGCTTTGCAGCGGACTTATTTGTGTGACAGAACACATTTCCACCCAGAGTGAAAGAGAAAACATATCAGTTCCCAAGGACTCAAAAGGAAATAAGGGATTATTCCAACATTTAGGAAACCTCCTTAGTTCATTGAAAAGATTTCATAACTACAAACCTGACGCCTTCTTCGAGTTTTGCAAATCTCATCAGACTTACGTCCAGACACATGGGCCAACTCTCACTTTTGCACAAACCCAGCTTGCCAGGAGCAAGATGGCTGCTCTGGCTCACCCACCAGCAGCCCAGGAGCCTGTGGGGGCAGTGACCAGCAAGGCATCCCAAAATTTACTGTTCCAGCACTGCTGGACATACCCAGTGACAGTGGCCACGTACTGGCTAAAATCAGCACTGAGGTTTTCCATGTGACACACCATTAGCTCTCTTTTCATTTGCAGTTTAAAGCACTCAGTTATTGTCTGTAAGAACCAGGCATTGCTCACAGTCTGCTGGAGAAGACTCCAGGGACACCTTATTGTGGCCTTTCAGTACTTAAAAGGGGCCTGTAAGAGGGATGGGGAAAGCCTTTTTAGAAGGGTCTGTTGAAACAGGATGAGGGATGATGTTGTTAAACTAAAAGAGCGAAGATTCAGACTGGACATGAGGAAGAAATTCTTTACTATGAGGGTGGTAAAACACTGGAACAGATTGGCCAAAGAGATGGTGGATGCAACATCCCTGGACATTCAAGGCCAGGCTGGATGTGGTTTTGAGTGACCTGATCTAGTTGAAGATGTCCCTGCTCATTGCAGGGGGGTTCAACAAGATGACCTTTGAAGATCCCTTCCAACCCAAGCAATTCTATGATTCTATGATTCTTATTCTACCCTGTGAAAGCACAGGAGTACTTCCTTAGTGCTCCCAGCACTAAAAGCAAGTCTGTTCCTCAGGTCTAAGGATCGATGGGACCCTTCCCTTGTCAGGGCCAGCAGCCCAGGACAGGTTTGGTTCTGCACTAAACCTGTTGCCCTGCCACAATTAAAAAACCCCAGCCTACCACTTTGGATACTTCTGAACAATTTTCCTTTAGCTTTATTCTAACAATTCAAACATTAATGACTCCTCCAGTGTGCCCTGTAGGAGTCTGAAGACAGCTTTTGAAGCATACTCAGACTGTGCGTTCAGTCCTTCCAACCTTTGCATTATTCGGTTTTGCTACATGCATCTTCAAGTAACTGCTAAATACAGTTAATTTTCATTTTCTCACAAGCATCTCAGGCAGACAAGCGGAGTGTTTGTAACCTTCCCATTGTACACAAACCAGGGGTTATTAAAACTTTATGATCATGTGTTTTGAAAAGCGCAGATAATTTCTCCATCTCCCCAAAACTGAAACATTTATCCACAGCTTTCAACAAAACCTGATTCGTTCCTTCACTGCATTGGAAAAATATTTGCTCCTAATGAATATAAATGAAATGTAATTGTGAGGAGAAAATGAGTTCTTGCACGCCTTCTCTCTCTTACATGCATACAAATACACACAGAGCATTAGGAAACTAAGGAGCCAAATTTCTTTTAAATAGTTTAATTTGCATTTCTTGAGCTTTTGCGAATGCTGATAGAAATTCTATAAACCTTTTGTACAAGAAAAGTCAAGATCAAAATTATAGTACCCACTCCAACATACTCACACTCCAAAAACTAATATTATTAGGTATGGTTTTGCATACCCTGTGCTTTGTAATCAAAGAAAATGGCTGGCCTTCATAATTTTGACTCATGGTAGTGTTTGGCTGTCTGTTGCCAGTTGTAGCAGCTAATCCCAAATAATTCTATTACAGTTTTTTCACATTTGCTCCATAATGTGGCCATTAATGTTACTGCCAAGGAAGCTCATTCCTACTAGAATTTAATTGATATTAGCAAAGCTGTACATCATTGTAAGGAAGTAAAATAATGAACTCTGCACTGCAGATGACTGGGAAGAGCACACATAATCAAAGAATGAAAAAGTGTTGAAATGACTAATGGCAGAAATCATTATCTATCCTAAGGTTTCCTTATCTGATGGAAATGAAGGATCTTTGTGTGATTTTACACAGGAAGGACTCTCCCAGACTCTTGTAGCACTGCCTGGCAGAGCTCATTGCAGCATCAGTAGAGCGGCAGCCATGCTGGGAAGACAGATGTGGCCTGTGAGCCTGGGGGTGAGGACTAGAGGCACTGCCAGGAGGAAGAATTACCTGGCTGCTCTTCAAGGCAGTACCTGTCCTGGGACATACTCATGTTTCTAAACTTGTAAAACGTCTTCACATCCCTTTTTTTTTAGCATTTGTCTTTGGCTTAAAATGAAAACCAAACAGTATAGTCGAGACTTGTTTGATATGTAGACCAAATCCTTGGTCATTAAAGACCTTGGACACTGGTTAGAAATAAACCTTGACACACAGTTTATCTGTTTTGCAGTCGTCACTCCATGCTCAGCAACGGGCCCTGGGGACCAGGATTTTTGCCTTACTTGCAATGTCCCAGCTTGCTATGTGACAGGGTGGCCATCCGCAGTGCTTGAATGAGCTATGATTTGGCAATGTGTTTTCTGCTCTCCACAGCTTGGGTGAAGCCATCAGGCAGAGCAGGACTGGTGGGTTGGAGAAGTCAGGTGTTGCAGAGACAGTGGGGGCATTTGATCCACTCAAACCTACCTACACCCTTCAGATATCCAGCACTCCAGATGTGCTCCAGCAGCCTGCATGTGGGACTAAGAAGCAGCAACATTTTTGGCTTGCTTTTACTAATTCACCACGAGGTCCTCCAGGTAGTGGTTTGCCTCAGACTGTCTGTCCCTGCATGATCAAAACACCCCCTTTGGCTAGCCCTTCCTTGCCTTGCAGCTCTGGAAAGTGTTCTGCAGTTCAGATGGGTAGAGAGCTTAACAATCAAAAGCCATTAGTGTTACTCATCCTTCTTCCAAGCTTGGCTGACCTGACAACCTTAATAGAGCAATAAGTTACAAAAGTTTTTACTACTTTTGCTTATGTGTGAAAGGCATCCCGGGTTACTTTTTACTAAGTTTGTTTTTAAAACCCTCTTTGGAATTATATGGCGCCTGCCCCAACAGTCAGGCAGCATAAAGGCAGGAATGGGCAATGGCCATGCTGTCCTGTGCCCTTCTTCCACCTCCCCTTGCAAATACTGATCCTCCCCCAGGTCCCCTCTTGCAGGCAGGCATTATAATTTTTACAACACAAAATTAAGAGCCTTTCTTTTAATTTACCTTGTGAACAATCAGGTTCAAAATCTCTTGCTGTGTTTCACAGCATGTTTTGTAACGGGATTAGATACAGCCGGGCAGTAACAGCACAGTTAGTAAATTATGACTTAAGGATGATTTTTCACTGGAACACCTGTCTTAGTGATTTGTCATAGCTCAGGGCAATCTGCCCTTCCTGATCTGCAAGGGCTTCAGACCATCAGTATTACAGCCTTACAGCTTTACCTCTGTGGGCTGCAGTGTTTCCATTTTCAGATTGCATCTGACCTTTCTGTTTAACTCAAATCACTACTGGGCTTAAGGGTCATTTAGAAAAATCACTAGAGCACCTGGGAACCCGAGAACTTACATCTACTCATGCTCTTACTATTTGTATGTCTATGTACCCTTGATGGATTTCCAACTTTTGCACCCACCCGTGTGGGAGATGGAGGAACATCGTAGCTCAAAATTTAGAGTTGGATCTCAGAAGCAGAGATCTTCAATAACCAATCTTAAGCTAATAATTGCAGCAAGCCCCCTAAAGACTGGGTATAGTTACACTGATATCAAAGTGCTAAAAATGGACTGTGCTGCTGCAGGACCAACTAAACTAAGGCTTCCTGGCCAGACTCTGTCCCTGCAAAAGCTTGATCAAAACCGCAGGAGATGCAATTTTTGAAGGATTTCAGGTGTGTAATCTCTTTTAACACAAATGAAAATTAAAGGTATTTAGATGCCGACCACTTACAGATTTCAAAGCCTATTAGACTCTCGCACACCATTAAGGAGCTGGTTATAGGATTATTTTAGGTAGATTTCATTTAAAGCTGATGGGACTGAAGTGGTGCTGAGGATTTTGCTGTAGCCTTTCTGCTGGATGATGAAAATCTGCATGCTGTTTTAGGCAGCAGCGGCCCATTATCTGGCCCTCTTGGAATGAAAACGTTGTTAGGTTCACTGTCATGAGTGCTACCTGGTTCATTGGCTTGCCAAAAACTGAACAATGCTCACAGTCAGCATGAATGAAAAAGAGGAATTCTTCAGGAACAGATGCAGTTTCAACACCATTCAGAGATCTGAGCATGCTTTGCTGAAGTACCAGCACAGATAATGCACCAAAGGGCAGATTCAGTGCCATCCCAGTTCCACTGGGAGGGCGTGTGCTCAGGAGGAACGGGGACAAGGCATTCTATCACATCCACATCCCCACATCCAGGGTCTGCAGCTAGCCCTTGGCACATGAGCCATTGCAGGTGGCCACCCAGAGACACCTCAGGTGCCTCATGGCCATGCTCGAGGTGGCCCCTCTGCTCAGAGCGATGTCCCATGGCATGTGTGGGCATGGCTCTACACAGGGCCAACCACCCCAAGCACCATCCCAACCAGCTTCCACCCTGCTACACAGTGGGCGTGCTACCTCCCCTCCATACTACAGGGCAGGGCCAAGGGTGGACCTTTGGGAAATTGTGTGAATAGCAGCCCCTGTACTCCTCCAAATAAGCGCTGTTCAGGCAGAACCTTGCACTTCAGGGGAGACCAGTCCCAGAAACACAACCTCACTGGTCCTCACTGCTCTCCTTAACATAGCAATCACAGTTTAGGATGGCAGCTGGACTGGGAGGCAGTTAAACACTTATCATATTGTGCGAGGTGAGGATAGATTGTAAGGATGATCTCTGAACGAGTGCACATGGCAAGTTTATATCATCAAAAGAGTGCTTCTGGCATGCAGACCTGCTGCAGAGGGTACGCAGAGCTTCCATGTGCTTCCCAGAAAACCACACATGCAACTGTGAGAGGTGCACAGCCTCAATGACCGATGGGCCGAGCTTATAAATTAATCTGTGTACAGAAGTGAATGAGCTTTAGCTACTGAGAAATGGATGGTGGATGCCAAGCATCCATGTGGGTCCAGATGGGGTTGGAGCTGTTGGAGCCCTAAAAGGCGATGGGACTCAGGCTTCCTGGGAGGGATGGGGCTGCTCCTGCTATGATAAACAGCCTAGCTGTGGGCTAGGAAAGGAAAAAGCAGGGTAGCACCCCCTGCTTGAGATAAGCTCAGCATTGGAAAACCACACACCTTTTTGCTGGGGAAAGAGGCAGCAGGGCTGTTTTGGGGCCAGGAGCAGGCAGCTGCTTCAGGATGCCACCTGCTTTGCTTCACTAGCATGGCTTTAAATAGAGGAGCTTGTCTGGTGAAGGCATCAGTTTTTCCCCACTTCCTAAAGGGAAAAAGAAAAGTTTATTGTGCTTTCGCATAACTGATGGTGTTATCTGAGAGGACAACTGTAGTGTGTAATAGCGAACATTCCTGTTTTCCACATAGCCAGCAGGTTTTGGGAATGAATGGGGAATTCTTGTCCAAGCAGTTACCCCAATGGGTTCCAGCTCCTTCCCTGAGGCAGGGCTCACTGTATGCCACACTAGCTTGGGACCTCTGTGTCCCTTAAATGCAGCGCTCGTTTCAAGACTCTCCCAAAGACCAGCAAGACCACAAGGCAGTGGCTGTGATCTCAACCTTCTCCTGTGTTATTATTTAATCAATATGGGTTATTTAATTGATTGTGGTGAGGACTGTATAGAAAAGTCTAGAAACCACCCTACGCATGAGTTTCAAAGCCATCAATATGGGCTTTTCCCCCAAACACTCAGGTTGTCCTTCAAGCCCTCTCTCAGCACTTGCTACCTCCACAGGCACAACCAAGGGGCACCACTTTGCCACCAGCCCAGCCTGGGCGGAAGCAGAGTCAGTAGGAAAGGCCACTGGAAAGGCAGTGGTGGAACAAATCCTATGCACCAGCAGTCACGGCATGTATTAGGTTGCACGCCTGCTCCAGCCCAAGTTTATCAGATGAGCAGGTGCAGACAGATTCTGGCTCTTCTGCTAGTGTGCCGCAGGTGCGAGCCAACTTGGGATCAATCCTGTGTTAGCACAGTGATGACCGCAACATATTAAGCTGGCAGGAGCACAGTGACACGCCATTATGGTAGCAGGGCTTTGGGAAGAGGATGTGCTTGCATCTGTTTGCTCCTGACCACGAAGACACGCACTGCGGGGGGCATTCTGTGTGATGAACTTTACTTTTCTAAGGTTTCCTGTTCTCTTGTGTTGTGTCCTGACAGCTTTCACGGAATCACAGCAGGTTTCCTCCGCCGCCTGCAGCCTCGGGCAGGTGTAGCCAGCTTGCCAGGCTGGATCACCTGGCTGCTATTTTTTCCACAAGCTACCTTTTTCCTTGTATGATTGCAAAAGCAGGATGGGAGTGTGAACTTTTGGCTTCTTGCTTGATAAGGCTGTCAAAACTGCTGTGTTCCCTTCCCGGTGGCTGGGAGCACAGGCAGGCTCCTTGCTGAGCACATGTGGGAACAGGCAGTGAGCACTATAAAGAGCCTTTGTGCGCAGCAGCTTCACATCTTCACTGGCATAAGCATTGCTCTATATTACCAGTTGTACAGGTGTCTGCAAAGTTGGTTAGGACCCTTGAAAGTAGAAAGGCTTCTAGACAAGTGTTTTGACTTTGCAAAGTCATTACAGCCTACACCTTACCTGGGGAAAGGGTCAGCCTTTGGTGTAAGCGATCTGATGGCTAGAGCCCAGTGTGCTCCGCTGCATGGATCTGTTCCATCTGCATGGTCTGCATGGATTTGAAGGGTCTGTCCATACGTATGGCTATGGGGAGAGAATGCGCATTGCCTGCTTGGCAGGAAGAAGGACCGTGAGCAAGCAAGACACAAAGAGCCATCTGCACAGAGAGTTTGCAAAAACTTCCTACCATCCTGGCATGCGTGTCTTGTTTGCTAAGGGAGCAGTTATTGCTTTTTCCTTGTGTGTTGTCCCTGTCTATCCTGTTTTAATTTATCCATAACAAAGCAAAGAAACACTCAGTTGTGCAATGTTTCCTGTGCTAGCTACCTGCTTCAGCGAGTAAAGGTGCAGATTCTGTGATTTGTAAGTAAGCAGAAACTCAACAAGTGTGAGCAATGGAAGAGAGAAACACAGATATCTGTTGCTGGGCACTTGCACATAAAAGAAGGAGGGGAACAGCTGTTCTGACTGTCAGTATTTTGAAGTGGGAAGATACCATCTCCCTGGGCCACAAAACATGAGGGGTCCAGGGATGGAAACCAGAACATACCCCATGTATTTTTCAGATAGGGTGTCTGTGATTTTCTGTTCCCATTCATGATGGTAAGATGTGTGCATATGCACACCACTCAATAACACAATTTCACAGAAAATCACTCTGGTAGTGCGGTCCTGCAAAAATCAAGCAGCAACAGCTTCAGGACTCTCCAGAGTCACCTTCAGCAGCCACCTCAGCACAGCATCTTCCACATCAAGCAGTAGACGGTGGAGGCAGGCAGAGAGGCTCCAGCCCCTAGCAATGTGCCTGGACGGGTGCTTGGTGCTAGGCCCCTGGGCAGGACGTGTGCTCCCCATGCTGCTCACCTTGCTCCAGCACTGCCCACAGCCACCTCATGCAGAGGGTGGGGGGGTGGCCAGGGTGCAACATCACATCACAGCACCTTCTTGGGCCCTTACACTGTTCCAAAACACCAAGGGCTGTAAAGCACGCTAAAGGCTTGAAGTCACTGTCCGAGGTTTTACCCCTGAAGCCTCCTGTGTGATCTGGTCTCATTCCAGACTCAGACCTTGTCATGTGTGAGATAACAAACACTGAAATGAGTCTCAGATTGAAGCACTTTTTTCTTGTTGACAGCATTCAAATCTCTCTGGGTTTAGGCCAAACTTGGTGTGGGTTTTTTTAAAAACCACCTTTTTATTATTAGCACATCCCTGTAATTCTTTCTAAGAAACTTCAAACAGAAAGTCCTTATGTGCATGTGCAAGACAACTGCGTTTCAAAATCACCCTTCAAGCCAACCACATAAAAAAATACAGAAAGAGAGGGGATACCAGGAAGACAAAAATGAGCCCTTGTTACACGAACAGGCATGAAGTTGTCATTTGTGCTGCAGTTCTTGGCTCTTATGTGAACACAGCATGCTCAGCAGTGTTTTCAACCCAAGCGCTATTTGATTAGGAAGCTTGAGTTAAGTGGCTTCTACTTCAAAAGTAGCCTATCAGACCAAACTGTGGGATTTTGATTAAGGCACTTCCTTATGAGGAACAGTAAAGGGCACTGGGAATAGGAGCTGTTTAATGGATTAGATACCAGGTGAGGGCCAGATCTGTGAAGGGGCATTGGCTGGAGGTGCCGTGGTCTTGCTCTGGCCAGCAGCCATGCAGGCAGAGGAGTTTTGGTGAAGGAGTCCTGGCCACACCTGCTGCTGCTCTTGCTGGCTCACGTGCAGCGCAGGCAAGTCTGGTCTTGAAAGCAGCCCTACAGCAGCTCGCACCAGCCAAGGTAGACACAAATGTGATGGCCCAGAAAGGGGCAACAGTACAGAGAGAAGTGCCCTCTTTAGCAGAAGTAAGGAAAACTGCTGGTGTGCATGAAGAAGACCTTTCGGGCACATGGAACTAGAGGAAGGACTTCATGAATGTCACAGACTGCGTGAAGAAGGGTAAAAAATTATATATGGTGTAACGGGATAGGGTATGCAGGTAATTTCCTGCCACTGGTGGCTAGGCAGAGGTATCCAGAAGACAGCAAACTGTGCTAACAGGAGGTGAATAGATTGGCCTCTGACTCAACAGTAAGGTGGTCACAGCTTGGTGGGGAGCAGATGAGGAGTGGAAGATTAGCGTAAAGGTTTTTAGAGACACATGTTGTTCCAGGTGCAGCAGAGTGGAGGACATGCTGCTTCCTTGCGGGTTTGTGTTCTGTCCCTTCCTTCCTCCAGCTTTGTCCTCTTACACTACAGCAAATCTAGTTCCCATCTTCAAGTTCCAGTGACTGCCCATGCTACATGACTTTCAATGGCTCCAACACCTCTAGATTACTCATTCCACACATACCCTTCTCCCCTCTCTGTATCAACTACTTTCAATGTCCCTCAGTTGCAACCTGGGCAGAAGGCAGCATGTACTATGCTGTATAGAGCTATGAAGATTAGATAAAATAATTGCTCCACTGTATAGAAGCTTTCCTCTCAGAAAGTCCATGAATTTGTGTCTCCTTCATCTTCACAGATGCCTGTTATCCCAAGACTTAAGGTCCCTTCTAATCCTAACCATTCTATCATTCTATGACTTGCAGGATCTTTGAGATTTCTCTCACTGTCAAATATGGTGGGATCTAGTCAACCTGGTCAAATCTATGAAGAAGGGCCTGACAGACACATAGGACAGCACAGTTCCACAAATGAAATTACTTTAGGAAATTGGTCTACAAAAGAGCTAGACATAAAATGAGATAAAATAAAGACCTTGGTTTCATTTGTAATCTGTCATTTGTTGTTTTCTGCAGGGAAGATTCTGATAAAGTCTTGAATTCCAATCAGGGACGTAGGCACAATGAAAGAATTAGACTCCTCCTTTAAATGATGTGAAAAACCAAACTGGCTTAGCCCAGCAGACTTGTACGAGGAAACAATTTTCACGTCTGCGCTAAAATAACAGTGATACAGTCTAGCTTTGTAGTATACATCTGATGAGGATCTCAAAGTGCTTTGGAGCTCAGTGAGCAGTTCTACCTACACTTAAAATGCACCATGTTTTGAGAGATACACAATAGTTGTTTTGCACAAGAAATCTGGCAGACATTCATATCTCATCTTTCCTAAATGGGGATTGATTAATATGCTAAGGGTAATGTCATACAGTCAAGAGAAAGGCTTGGGACATGGGTGTTACACTTTGTGGGTTGCCTCTCTTGACCTAGCCAGATATGCCTACAGATCATTTAGAATCATAGAATAGTTAGGGTTGGAAAGGACCTTAAGGTCATCCAGTTCCAACCCCCCTGCCATGAGCAGAGACACCTCACACTAAACCATGTCATCCAAGGCTCTGTCCAACCTCACCTTGAACACCACCAGGGATGGAGCATTCACAGCTTCCCTGGGCAACCCATTCCAATGCCTCACCACCCTCACAGTAAAGAACTTCTTCCTTATATCCAAT